>VDFB02081093.1:0-10168 GCA_007258455.2 Sequoia sempervirens | reverse complement strand
AGAACGTGCTTGAAATCTGCTATGCTGATTTTGGCAAGTTTTGGGGCTGATCCAGGAATTCTAAGTGCCTCAAATCTAACTCGGAAGATTTTCAGGTGCAAATCTAGGAAACTAAAACTGCAATATCTTTACACCCAAGAATACAAAATAAAAACCATAAATTGGGAATTTCATTATGACAAAAAGGGTATCCAAAAATGTAAAAACATCTAAAAATTGAGAAACTTGAAATTTAACTATTTTTGGGTGATGCAAATTGTTCTTACACCCCACTGGATGCTCTTGCATCACATCTGATTAAATGGTAATGTGCACCTTTGTGTTTGTCATTTCTGTAATTTATTATTGTGGTTTGTGTGAGTGTCTTGTTCATATTTATTTTACTTTGGGATTTTGTATATTGTGATTTATTTAATTAAATAATGTTTACAATAGTTTTGGATAAATTTGAAATAAAATATAAAATTTTTATTTTAAAGGTCATGTATTTTATTTAAGAATTAATTAAATACTTAAATTAGTATTTTTTTAATTTAATTAGATTTGATTGTTGAGGATAATTATCATATAAATAAATTAAATTATATGCATTGCAAGTAAAGCTTGCAAAATCGGAATTAAAAACAAAAAAAAAGTATTCATAAATGGAAAAAGTCAATAAAAGAACAGAAAAGATAAAAGGACGAATGAAAATTAAGTGTTGGCTAAAAAGCTAGAATTTAAAATAGAAAATTTCTTTTGAGTTGGGTTTTTTTTAGAGCTTTTGAAAAATAAGAGTAATATCTTTTATTTAATGGCAATTTTGAGAGACTTTGGATTCACGGGAAGATTTGGACAGAAGTTGTACAAAATAATTGTTCTGAATTGTTGGATCTTTTGAAGCTTTCTAGGAAGTTATTTCATTCTTTTGTTTACATTATTCTGGAGAGAGTTTTCTAAATAGATTTTTAGATTAGAAATTAGAGCAAAGAAATCTGGAGAAGAAGTTCTGAGGGCAAGAATGAGGGCGCTTTCGAATAGGCCATTGGGATCAAGCAAGCTTCATCAGATTCTCAATAGCGCAGGACTCTAGATTCCAAATTGCTTCTTCTTTAGTTTTCTGATTGAAAATAAAAATAGAAATAGATATGTTATTTTGTTTGAGAAAAAGAAAACCCTTGAGACTTAGAATTTATTGCATAGTAAACCATTGAAAGAAAATTTAAGATCTATAAGTATCTTGAATAATTTCTTATAAATGTTGATATGGGAAAATTATTTCCCCTCTGTGATAAATAGAGTTACTATGAAATTTTATACACTGTTTGAAATTATATATATATATATATTTAAATATATATACAATGTCTATATATATAAATATATATAAATATACTTTTACATCTGTTAATATTTGTCTTTTCAAGGTTAGTCCCGAGTCGAAACTGTACTTCAGACGGATGAAATCAAAATTCTTTTAAAAAAATATATGTATAAAGAAAATTTTATTGTTGGGAGTTTGGGGAAGTACGGCCATAGTCGTACCCCCATCCCCGTACCCCCTACCATGGCTAGTGTTGCCACAGTAGTCTTGCAGACTGTTGTGCACAGTAGTCTTAATGACTGTTGTGCACAACAGTCTTAATGACTGTTGTGCACAACAGTCAACAAGGTTGTTGTGTGCAGTACCAAAAGGCCGGCGGCCTTTTCATTCACAGGTTTTGTTTGTAGTTTATTTATATATATATATATGTGTGTGTGTGTGTGTGTGTGTATAATGGATCTGGTTTTATTCTAAAAGTTGGGACTATTGTTGAATAAATAATTAAAACAAAAAATTAGTTTTATCCTATGTAGTATATATATATGTATATATACATATTTAGAGGCAAAGTTATATTATCTTATATTTGAAATTTTGAATTTTATTTTTGTAATGGTTAGCAAGTCGGACAAATTAATTTAATTGGTTAATTGGGAATGAATTAAATTTAAGGGTGTAATCTTGTAAAATTGATTTGATTTTTCCCTTTATGGTTATTGTTTAGTGTTGTCAATGTGGGAACCCTGTTGTCTTACGAACCCTATTTTGGTGGATGTGATCCTTAGTATTCCGCAGGTGTGTGTTTTTGTTGAGTTTTCATTCTCGTTTTATGTACCCTTGAGGTTGCAAGAAAGTAATATTATTATGTTTTGGAAGGGTTGTACGAGATTGTTGAGATTTTGGTAATGAATTATCGTGAGATGGGTAATGCCTCACATGTCTTTGTTTTGAGATTTATGCTTTATACTTATGGTACAACCCTTTCCTTGTTTGGTTTATGTTTTGGGGTCTCATGGAGAGTGGCTCTTCATGGGGGTCAGCGCCTCGAAAGGAGGAAGAGCTTAGGATAACCCACATGAGAGTAGTGTAACAAGTGAAAACCTAATAATAGAACATAGGGAGATGGGTAGTAAAACACATAAGATAATAATTTTGGATACCTCGTATATGCATTATGGCTGTCACAGACTAATGATAGACTAAGAAGGTCGTGGTCGGAAAAGTTGTAACCTCGTCCTCATGAGAGGTTGACGGCTCCGCATGAGCTACTGTATGGGGCCGGAGCCTCGAGTAGGAGGAAGGGCCAGGATAACCATAGATGGGGGTTGGCACCTCAGGTTGGAGGAAGGGCTAGGATAACCCATGAAGGCTATGTGATGACACTCTACACTAGACACATGTATGCCTTCTTTTCCTTATTGCCTATGGAATTGTGTTCTAATTATTGTTTCAGATTCCTTTGAAAATGATTGATGATTGTCCTTTGATTACTTGGTTAATGGTTATTTCCTTGGTTAATTGTGATGAGTTTCATGGCTTTATGTTATTATGTTGTCTCTTCAATGTTGTTGTTTATGACCTTTGTAATCCTTGATGTTGTTTTGGATTTACTGTTATATTTTGTCTTTTATTGGGATTGGTCTATGGCATTCATGGTCGTGATTTCTTCCTTGTCACCTCTGAGCATGAGGGGTGGGTTATTTATAACCCACGTGGTTGGGTGGAACGTGCTCCGCACCCATTGGGTTCCCCATCGACATCCATTCTTTTCAGCATTCTTCAGTTGGAGCGTGTACCAGTTGTTCACTTTGTAATTTTGATGTTATTGTACTTTGTATTATCCCACTTATATGGGAGAATTATTGTAACCCATTTATTGAGAACATGTAATGTAATGTTTAAACGATGATGTATTATTTAGGAACCTCTGTAAACATTATTGTTTGAGATTCATTATGATTGTAATATGTGATGTAATGATACGGTACTTATGGTTCATGGATGTACTTCTATAAATGATCATTATAATTTTATGATGAATGTAAATTTAATAAGATATTTAGTTTCATCTTTTATCTTTCTTTATGAGTTTGTTATGCAATGTAACCTTGCGTGCCCCAGAGGATTTAACGTTAAGATATTAATGTGCAATTTCAATGTGTTTTAATGTTTAGTTGCATCTTTACTTTGTGTTAATTAAAAAAAAATGTTTGCAATGTTTGTTCTCTAGGGTTTGCACGATGGGCGTTACATATAATTTGATTACTATGAAACATTATTCTTAGGTGGTTCGATGATGAAGATGGGTTTTTTTTGAGTTTGTGGTCATTGTGGGGGTGGGTAAAGAATTACAAGATTATTAGGATGTCCCAAAAGGTATCTAGGAGGTCCAATAATCAAGGGGGGATCTAATGGACACTTGTGAATTAATAACCTCAACTTTTTTGGTCTGATGTCTTTCTAATGAAGGGGAGTCTAGTGTCATCTTTTTACAATGATCTAGGGGAGTCACCTCACTATTGTTATTGTTGTCATTTTCTTGCACCATGATATCCTCCATAAGAGTTTTTTAAAGGAGAACTACAAACTAGATGTTCATGACATTCAAATATTTATTCTTCCATAATGAATTCATCACAAGTAAGGGATTTATCAATGGATTTGTTGTCTTGCTTATCAATGATGGCATTCTCTTGGTCAATAATATTTTCCCTAGGGGAAGAGAGATACCTAAGATTCTTAGGATTCTCACTGCTTTGATCTTCTTCACAAATAGGAGAGATATTAGGAGAAGAACAAGTATGATTATCAGGGTCATTTGTGATTACATTCCTTTGTCCCATAGTATCTTCCAAAATAGGAGAGGTAGGGGAAGAAAAGTAAATATGGTTTTCATAGATCTTAAAGATTCTATCATCTAAAACCAACCTATCATCCTTATTTACAATTGCATCCTCTTTCACTACAACATTTTCCAAAATGGGGAAGGTGTTTCTAGATGAATGTAGACTAGTTGAGGAGGTTTTTAAGTAGGTTACAATGGTGTCTTGTTGTGTTATGTGATTGTTATGATTTATTATGGTTGTGTCCTTTTGTTCATTAATGCATTATCTAATAATAGAGGTAGGAGGAGAGAAACAACTAGTTCTCTCAAAACTCTTATTGATGGGTTCTTATAACACTAAAATATCTTCTTCACAAATAGGAGAGATATTAGGAGAAGAATAAATATGATTGTTATGATTTCCCAAGGTTGTACTCTCTCTCACTAAAGAATTCTCATAGGGAGGGGATATGTACTTTTTCTTAGCATGCCTACATAGGTAAGATACTAACATTGCTTGAAAAAGAATGAAAAGTACTTCTAACCATCTTATGCAATGCTTCAAGAATGTAAACAATCTATATCCAAAGATGAAAAGTACTTTTATCCAATGTATGAAAAGATTTAAGAATGCAAACAATGTGTATCCAAATATGAAAAAAACTTTTTTCAAACTTATAGAAAGCTTCATGAATGACAACATTATGTATGAAATTTAGTGAAAAGTACTTTTATCCATATTATGTAGAGTTTCAAAAATGTGAAAATTTTCAGATTTGATGACTTTTTCTATTGAAATGATTTAGGAAGAACTGAAAAATGACTATCTAAATTAATGTTTTTGACCTAGATGCATAGAACAAAAGTTCTTGAAACTTTCCAGACTAATACTATAGGTTTACTAGCAAGCTTAGGAACTATCTGAAACAAGTTTTTTAATGTTGTAAAAGGAAGTTTCATGCCTGATCTAGGACAAAACCACTTAGAGGGGTGTACAAGTCCCAATTAGGCATTCTAGAGGGTTCAAATAGTGAAAACACACAACACAAAATTTTAAGAAATTCGGGAAAAACACTTGTACATGGACTAAATCGCCCACATGCGTGAATGAATCCCAAATTAGGGTTTTTGCACTAAATTCAGGAAATCATGTTTTGATTCTAATATTTCTAACTTTTATGTTGTGTAAACAATGTGCAATTATAGATTTCAAATGAAAGTCAATGATGTAAGATGCAAAAATGCAACCTATATGCACTTTCACTAATGTGAGATTTAGAAACCATAGATACAAATTAACTAATACAATAACTAATGCAAAGTTAATGGAAGCTAGATCTAGGATTACGATGCACTCCAAATTAGAAAGTAAGGCATTCTAAAAATGAAATGTAGAAAGTTGGCACTCTATTGTTTTAGGAGATAGAAAAACCAAGTTCGTACAAGTTTCATTCAAGGAAACCTTAGAGATATCAATCTAAGGATGGAATGAGGGAAAGATATCTGCAATAAGGTGTCCTAGGGTGTGATTAAAGAATAAAAGGGGGGGTTCACCACCAAGCAAAGGATTGGAAAGAAAGAGATGAAAGTATCATGCAAACCTAACTAAATAACCTAGGAAATGAAATTGAAAATCAAGACTAAACTAAGAATGAATAGAGGGGGTAGCTAGAAGGAAGATGTGGTCAAAACAAGCTCTGAAACCCTGAAATTCTAACTTTTGGTGCTCACTGGGACTCATACGCTAGACTGGGTGATTTAGTCCCAATATAGGGTTTTTGGGTAGAGTCTTGAACTGCCTGATGACTGTTCTAGATCTGTTGAAGACTTGCAAAAACATAGTATTGGGACTCATATGCCTAGACTATTGCAAAGTGTCTCAAGAGTATAATTTTGAAGTGAACAACCTCTAAAGATGGATCAAATAAGTACTTTCCCACTAATTTCATACAAATAGGTTGGATATCTTGCTCTAGATCTGAGATTTCATGAGTATTGACAACTTTTATGAAAAATTTGACAACTTTATCATTTTGGCATTTTAGAAGGCCTCAAATCCTCTTTTTCGTCAACCTATAAACCTGCAATCACATAAAGAGAGAGAAAAAGTGTTGTTTTGTTAGGGAATGGGGGTTTTCCTTTGTAAACCCCATTTACTTAATTAAACATTATGATAAAACAATGAAAACATGAACATGAAACAAGAAACATGAACAATGATACCTTGGATGATGTCTTGAAGTGTAAATTTGAAATCTAACATAAACTAGCTATGAAGAATGTATATATTGATCTTGAGTTAGATGTGGAATAAAGCTTAATTTGGATCTTGAATGCTACATCACAACACTAGCTCAACAACATGCTTGATGCATTATGCCTTTAACATGATGATGGATCTTGAATTGCTACAATAATCTTCTATAAATATTCCCTTGAGTGCCTAAGAAATTCTCTTGAATACTCTTGTAACTCTATAATGCTCTTGTGAAGTCTTCAGATGCTTTAATCTTGTTTGCTTATGAAATTCTAGGATAGCTTAGATGTTGAAATGATGAAATAAGTTTGTATTTATACCCGTTTATGTCAAATTTCTAGAAATTACAACATTACAAGCTAACATCAGATCTAGGACAATAAAATCCCACCAAGAATTTTATTTACATTAGGTCCTGGTTGAAGTGAGACTCATACGCCAATTGTGGTATGTGAGTGCTAGTCATTAAAATATGGGGCACAAATTTCTAAGAGTGTCTTGTTTAATGTGTAACTTGAAAGCAGGTTCCAAGATGTAGGTGGGACTCATACGCCCAATGTGGCATATGAGTCCCATATCACCATATCTGGAACACATGACCAAAAATGTTAGATTATGATTTGCCACTTATGATGTGTCACGATTTTCCAAAGAAAAATGCATTTAATAAGGCTTGTGGATACAAAATAGGGCCAATTAAAGCATAAAGAATCCAAATTAATTTCGTTAATGTGAAAGTTTAAAAATACACTTTATAACACGGTATATGCCGGGGATCATCATGGAAAAAAATAGGCCCTTAAATTGTAAAAAAATTTAGAAAAAATTAGAAGTTAGGCAACTTACGTGTAAAATTTGAATAAGTTATCTATATTGTTTCAAAAATATGCCAACAATAACATCTATAGAAAATTGAATATAGTTTCTAAGCTTCTACTGGGTTTGTTTAAAAAATTAAAAGTCTATTTACATTTGAAAATTTGAAATTCCGATGCGATAATGCTTAAATTTGGGGGAAAAAAGTAGATTAATGCGATAAGACCGCCTAACCACAAAAATGACAATATTTTTTTTTTTTATAAGATTTAGATATAAAGTAGGCGACTCAAGCTTTCGAGATGTGATGCATATTTTTTGTAATTTTTTTCCAAGTAAAAATAATTAATTATGATTTTTTAATTACAACTTTTAAAATATAAAACTTGTATGTCACGACCACCTTAACTTGGTCAAAACTTCATGAAATTCAATTTTATTTTTTAATCCTATAGTATGTGAAGCATATAATGTGACACATATTTTGGATTCAAAATGTGATACCATCGAAAGCTATAGATGTTTTTCAATCGGCATATCAATCAAGACATTAGTCATAATTCAAATAAAAAATGAATAATAATTATTTATTAAATTCAAAGTAAAGCATAATTTATATTGGTGGAAAGCTAAGAAAATCCTTTAAAAACCCTTCTCGTTTCATCAATTTTGGGTAAAAGAATTAGTCAGCCACATACCCATCATATTGCCACTTTTGGCCCATCATGATCCTACATACTCACACCCTAAATAAGGCACAATTAGATTCATTTTATCATTAATTATTCATTCCCAAATTAAGTGTGATAAAGGGGTACTTTTTTCTACACTACATCTATGAACCTAAATATAATAATAATTTATTTTTTCAAGACTGGATTTAAAAAAAAAATTAAAATCCCAAACATCCTGACAAATTTGGACCTAAAGCACCTAGTCAAGGGTGAGGTAACTGTTGACCTTAAAGGTATCCTATTGTAAATTTAATTTTTGGTGTTGATCCTTTGAGATTTCAAAAGGATCTAAAGTGAAACTATAATCAAAAATATAAATCAGGATGCATATATATATAAAACTTTTCTTCTTATTTGAACATTAGGAAGTATTATGAACAAGAAGCTATTATGATCAATCGTGTTATTATTATGAAGATGTAGGATTTATCCTCTACATTCTACCTAATATAATCTATGGTGTTTTGTGAGTACTAACCTCTTGCGGGTCTTCAAGCATTTCAAGCATCCATCAAACAACCTTTTGGTGGAAACTTATGGTGTAGACATCACTTCAACAGACATTTCATACCAAGTTAACATTATTATTTATTATTTATTGATTCATTCAATTATTATTTAGTTGGCCTCTACCCGACCTAGGGTAAGCCCTCTTTACCATCATTATTTTTTGTTTGTGAAGTTGTAAACACCAAAAGAGAGTTTGACTTAGGCAGACCCTATACAACACAACATTTCTCCCTCTTTTCATGTCTAGGTCAGATACAAAATTTTTATCAATAACAAGCCATAAGAAATACATAGCAAATTGTAGTATATCATTAGTATTTTGAAGATCGTAAAAATAATCCTCTTTGGTCTAGGGCACCCACACCCTTGACCTTAAAATTCGGGCTCAAATTTTAGGTTCAAGTTCCTCTCTACCACTGTTTTCCAAATCTACAATCATTTCACCATATTTTAGTTTTGTTTGTGTGATAAAATTATATATTTAGATTTAGGTCTTATGTCAAATAGGCTTATTGAAATATACATCAAATTTCTCCTCTTTGTAAATAAAAATAACTAAACCCTAGGAGATTGACTTTTCCTTGTGACAAAAATATAATCATCAAACACTAATTGATTTATGTTTGAATGTGGAATCAAGGAAAAGGAATTGATACTAGTTAATCTACTAGTTAGGTCTAGGATCACTTTTTCTACTTTATAATGTTGATGAACTTCATAACTTTTCAATTTCATAAATGGAAACATAACAATGGACACTTAGTAGGTAGTATTATAGTAATACTCTACAAAATGTAGCCACTTAAGTCAAACTCGTTGTTAATTTTAAATATAATTCCTCAAATATCCTTCAACTCCTCTATTCAAAATATTTAGTTTTTCTATCTATTTAAAGATGAAAACATGTGTTGGGAGTGATTTATGTACTAGTTAATGTTATCGTAATGATTATCACATTGTTTGGTTAATGCAGTTATGGCAATATGTATAAAGCACCCCCATCCTCCTATTTGTATCTCCTATTTGTGTCCTTTGTACAAAACTGTGAATTAAATGAAGCATATTCGATCTGTCATTTGGTATCAAAGCATGTAATATCACTACGCATGTGACAGTTCTGTGATAGAGGCTAACTTATTGAAAGACAGCGGCATAAAGACATGAATTCTGTCTATTGAGAGCTCAAGTCACTGCTTCCGCAAGAAAAGATTCGGATATGATTGTATTTCATCTCAGATCTGAAATGAATCTGTTTGCAGTGTTTGCTTCTACAATTTGGAGTCCCGTAACTCGTGTAAGGGAATCTGGAGACATTAATCTGTTATAACGCTCATCACTGTTGTTGGAGAAGTCGACCTGCTCATAGACGACTAACAGGAATATGAAAGTCTGTCTGGGATTATTAGTGGTAGAAACAGATGAACAAAATAACGGTTATTGTTGTTCATTCTAGTGTGAAGCTCTAGCTTGGCGCTCTAGGCCTATTTCTCATTTTTTGGTAAGAATTTTTTTGAAAGTATGATCTCATTTGAATGTTGTGCTATCGCCAATAAGAATACCAGTACAGATTGCAACTGCTTGGAAAAGCCACCATTCATAGCAAGGACATAATGGGAGAATTGAAGTTTTATTAAAAATCTACGACATCAGATAAGATGGATTGTCGTTGATGTTTCCATTGGCAGTAATTTCTTCCTCTATAGATCTTCTTCATATATTTTCAA
>VDFB02081092.1:0-70948 GCA_007258455.2 Sequoia sempervirens | reverse complement strand
ACCCATCTAAACAAGCACCCATAAGATAGACCCAAAAATATGAGTTTATCATAATCAATTTATTTCATTCTATCTCAAACCTCAAATGGAAAATTCAAAACTCAAAGCACCATTTTACCTCTACCACAGGAAAAACTAATCAATGAGCACCAAAACCTTATGGTATTCATCGACCTTCTTAAGCTTTCTCTCCCCAATGCAAATGATCAAATCTGTACCCAGAACAACCACGAAATCCACAAGCCTTGAATCTGCAGCCCTTTCTAACTCGCCATACAAATTGACCGCTTCATTTTCATTTTCTTTATCCTTCATTTTCCTCATAGATGCCTCAACATCCTTTTTGGCCATGTTGGATCCTTCCTCTTTGGAAATAATGGCATATGCTTCCATTGAAATTTTTGGTGACATGTGAATGACTTCTAGGCTATAGCTACAGGTTTCCTTCAATGTTCGGATCTGGTTTTTGTGTGGTGTTGGTCTCTGCTCCTTGGAGTGGCGAGGAGAAACCCTTCCTAAAGGTAGGAAATTTTTTCATAGTTTCAAATCTTTCAAATGTTTTACGTATTACTTTTAATTGTAATGACATTTTTTAAATGGTGGGGAAGAGGGAAATTACCAATTCAAAGTGACTAATTATTTAGTCATTTTTGGTGTGACTAATTATGTAGTTGTGTTTTTTACCCGATGATCAAATTAGTCATTTATTTATTCATTTATAGTTGTGTTGCAAAAAATTAGTAGAATTTAGTCATTTTTAGTTGTTGTGACTAAATTTTTTAATCACATAGTCATTTATTTGCCAAATTCTACTAGTGGGTGGTGTATGTTGATGACATAATTTTTTAAGGAAATGAAGCTATGTGTAAGAAATTTTAAGAAGAGACATGTAGAAAGAATTTGAAATATCAATATTTTGAGAGATGAATTTCTTCCTTGGGCTATAGATCAATCAAATAGATAAAGGTATTTTTATTTCACAATTGAATTATGTCAAGGAAATGTTGAAGAAGTTTGGAATGGAATATTATAAAATGGTATGTACCCCTATGGTTACTGGTTGTAAGTCAAGAAAGAATGATGAATCTCCTAAGGTTGATCAAAGCAAATATAGATAAATGATTGGAGGACTATTGTATCTAACTACTACTAGATCATATATCATGCATGTAATTTTTCTTGTCGCTGGATTTCAAGAAAATCCCAGAGAGTCAAATATTGTACTAGTAAAGAGGATATTTAGATGCTTGAAGGGCACTCTAGATAATGGCTTGTGGTATCCAAAGGATAATGACTTTACT
The DNA here is from genome assembly GCA_007258455.2 of Sequoia sempervirens. NCBI lineage: Eukaryota > Viridiplantae > Streptophyta > Pinopsida > Cupressales > Cupressaceae > Sequoia > Sequoia sempervirens. The sequence goes on along the minus strand of VDFB02081092.1, from coordinate 69,647 downwards.
CTAAGTACTTACACAAATACAGATTGGGATGGTTATGTAGATGATAGGAAAAGTACAAGTGGTAGTGCATTATTTCTTAGATGCAGATTGGTGTCATGGCTAAGCAACAAACAAGATTCAGTGTCTTTATCTACTATAGAGGAAAAATACATTGCAACATCTTGCTAGACACGATTTTTGTGGATGAGACAAACATTAAAAAAAACAAAGTAGTATATGATGAATCAATTTCTATCTTCTATGATAATATAAGTGCTATCAATATATGAAAGAATCTAGCAATGCATTCAAGGAAAAAGCATATCTCAATCCGGTACCACTTTTTGAGAGAGGAGGTTGTAGAGAATGAATTGAAGATTGAATATGTGATTATAAAGGATCAAGTTGCTGACATATTCACTAAGGCTCTTCTTCAAGTACTTTTGAGTATCTCCAAGAGAAGTTGGGGGTTATTGCCCCTCCTTCTTTGAACTAGATGCATAAGGAGATGCATTAGTCTAGTGGATCTCAAGATTCATTCTTTGATCTAGACTAATGTTGGTGGCTACCTTTCAAGGGGAGTAGATAGTGGCATTATTATTTTTTGAAGTAAGGATGAGTGTTATTGTGTAGTGGTTGTTGATTGATGCAATTTGGTGTGTGCTCCTAAGGGGGAGTATGCAAAGTAGTAAAGGAAAGGAAGTTGTAGAACAGTGGTAAACAATATGATTAATGTCAAAGGGGGAGAATGAGAGATGCAAATATTTTCCCTTTTCCATTGATGTCAAAAGGGGAGAGAGTCATGTGAAAAAAAGGTGTTAAAGGGAGAGAGAAACTAATAAGTTAGTTGTGTAAGGGGGAGAAAAAAGATAATGAGTTAGTATGAAGCATAGTATTGATGAGTCAAAGTTGTTATTGATGGGTTTTCACATCATGTGTTACCATTAATGATAAAGAGGGAGATTTTTGCAAGTATGTGTAGTTGGTGTTGTCATTGATGCCAACAATATGAGTAGGAGATTGTTGCAAGGGTTTGAGCATTTGGTATTGAGTTGATGTTGTCTCTAATGATTCTTTGGTTAATTTTATTATGTTGTCATTAGTAAGCTGCTAGTGTCAAACTCTAGTGTTTCTTTGATAAGCTTATGTCTATGGATGTATGGTTGAATTGCTAGGTTGCAATTAGCTTGGTGGTGATGAGGAAGTGCTGACGATGTTGAGGAGGTGTCTCGAGTGCTTGGTTTCCAAGTGTTTTTGGGAAAATTTGAATAAAAAGAGGAAATAGTGTGTTGTAGTGGTGTTCTATGTTGTAGAGTAGTGTTTTGATTTGGCTCCACATTTCTTCTATGTTGAAGATCTACTTTTTTGGTTTGGATATGTTGATTAGAGGTCTTCAGAGGTTTTGCATCCAGAATTTGGTGTGTTGTATCACTGTGTAGAGGAAGGTGTGTTCACCAATGTGAGAACTATGTATTGCAAAGGTGTCTAGGAGAAATGTTTTTTCTTCACATTTCTCTATAGAGTGGTTTTAGGTCTTGCAGATCTAGAAGAGTGCTAATAGTGTTTGTATCTTTCTTTAGTTGAAGTTGTTTGAGGTTTGGTGCTTTAGAAGTCAATTTCTTGAGTTATAGTGTATGACAGAATTGTTTGAGTGTACTAGGTGTGTATATTCTTCAAGTAAAAGTTGTTGTGAAGGAATTTGCTAGATTTCAAGGTGTTTGTGGAATATTCTAGATTTTGTTCAAGTCTAGTGTGTTGTCTGTAAGACCCCGCTTTGCATGTGAATAATACAATCTTAATTTTTTAATATAATTATAGATGCTTAGATATATTTCAGGCAATGCATAGTGTGATTTCATGAAAATGTGCTTGTATTTCACTTTGAAATGTTTTATTATCATTGCCATGAAGGTATTAGGCACTTGTAAACTATGAATATGAATTGGAATTTTAATGAAATTGTTGCACAATTAAATATTATTTTAGTTACCAAATTAATGTGATATATGATTATTGCTTATGATTTCATTGGTAATGTGCAAGAAAGAAAAGGGGTGCCAACAGGAGAACAAAGAACCAATGAGAACAAATTGAAAGACACCCTTTTGTGCTTATGTATTTGGTTTCCTTATTTTAGAGCTGAGAAAATATAGTTACTATGTTTATTCTTTTGGGTTGAAAGGTTATTTAATTGTGTCATGTGAGATGTAAGTTGGGGTTAAGGTTTAGGAACCCTTATCTAAATGTGAAACTCGGATAGAACCTTAAGTGGGTCTTTAAAAGGGTTGTTGGTCAATTTCTTTGGTTGGGATGCAAAAATAAATCCCCTAGGGTCTATAACATAGTGGTAGGGGTCAAGTGGGAATGCAATAGGGCCCCAAGGACATGATTTGACCCTTGAAAAGTCCTCATATTGAAGAGTGACGAGTTTTGAGGAGGGGGGTGGAAAGATTGAGGGATTGTCCAAGTGCGTGTATCTTCTTTAATAAGGAAATGACCCTCATTTATGGAGGAAAGGACACTCCACACATCCCCATCCAAGAGTTGCAAGTTCAAACTCTATATATTTTGAAGAAAAAGAATGAGTGGGGTGTTACCCACTTCTCCTTTTGGAGAAATTTAGTGAAGATGGTAGGAAGAAGGAGAAGATGAGAGGAGTCGTCCTGTTGGGGAGATAGCGATCAAGATGGATTGGTTGGAGAGGAATGACGGATAAAGGAGTTAAAGACCAACACCTAAATCAAGAGATAAGTTTTCCCTAATTCCATTTCCCCTTTGTTCATTTTGGTAAGAAAGTGGCATGTTTTAAGGATCATGATTAAAAGTAGAGAGTAGAGAACCTAAATGCATGAGATTTGGCACTATGTTATTTTGATTCCTTTGTATGAACTTGAAAAGACTCCATTCATCATCTTGGAGCTAAAAGACTTCCTTGCTCAGGGGTATGGTTAGAGCCCATGAGGCTCCATGACGCCATTACGGTAGGGTGGAGAGCAAGCCCTATATAAAAGAAAAAAAAAACAAATCGATATTCATTGGCATGGAAAAATATTTACCTCTTTAATTTTAGTTGTAACCTTATAAGTTAAGTATGGGTTTCATCTTTGTCACCGTATTATACAATATATTGCAAAAGAGTGTGTATAGGTGCATGGTAGATGTTTTGGTTATGTATAGTTACTGAATATTTAATTCCCAATAATCTTGTTGAAGGATTCACAGACTCTTCTGTTGTATACAAAACATCATTTCCACTTAACAATAAATGAAGAAAGTTAGAAAGTATATTCATTTGAAGGCTTCCTGTATCTTAGTTTTTTTGACGCGGGTTAAATTAATAAAAAGGAGTTGTGTGTGCTTTGATTCTTTCTTTGATTATGGTTACATCTACGCTAGGGTTCAACTTACTGTTGCAGTGATATGATAAGGTTATGTAAAGTAGTCTTTACATGTTTTGAAATCTCTTGTTGAGGATTTCATTATAAATAGGTGATATACGTACTTCGGTGCAGACATTTATTTAGAAGATCATATATACAATGCATAACAGAAATAGTAGCATGAAAAAAGCATGACTCCCATATGACTATATGGCTGTTTGGTGTAAGTGTTTGTAATGAGTTATTAGGCCACGACCCATTAAGCAACCAATCCAAATTTAAAACAAAAAAATAAAAACAAAAGAAAACATGATATTGATACAACACTTAACCTGTTCCCCCCTCTGTGGATCTATGGAAACCGATCCTTTCATATCAGCACTTGTGTACATACAACACCATGTATATGGTTAAACATGCAGTTTCTAGTTCAAGATTGTCGTCCCAATCAATCTATCAAAGTTACCCCTCAATCTGTAGTGAAGGTGAATTTTACTGCCTTACTCAAAGTACTCACATTAAATCTCTCCCTGCAGTGATAGGATTTACATCTGTCAATAGCTAACTTTTACTGCAAGGACTATTGTAATAGAAGAGTATTTCTAAAATGAAAACCTTCAATGTTCTGAACTGCTTGGTCTGTGTAGTTCGCAACCTTCTCTACAAAATGGTGATGTTATCATGAATCTCACGTCACTTCATGTAATAGCAATATAATCTAAAGAGTAGATAGGAAACTTATGGACGGTTGGCTGATGGTTTGTACTTGCTGCACCTTGACTATTGCTGTTTTCTCCACTTAAATTACTTCTAACCATTTAATCCACCGCCAGCTTGTAGGTGAGGTTGGTTACCCTTTGTAGTCACGATTTGTCATCCCTTGGAAACTGCAACCTTCTGGGAAGTCTTCCATGCAAAAATAAATAAATAAACAGTGATAAGTACTCTGCTTGCATAGTCTTAAATGGCAACCAATTTGGAGTTACTTTGGATGCCAAAGGATGGATTGTATTGATTTGAAATCTGCAGCAACAGTTATTGTGGTTGCAATAAAGTTAATATAGATATGAGGGTTCGTTTTTTAATGTAGCTTTGAAGTGGCTACGAAATCAACACATGAAGTGAAAATTTTAATTGGGATGACTTCACTATTAATTCTTAAATGCCATCGCTGCACATTTCACCTTAAACCATGAGGGGAAATATGGCACTGCATTAAACATTGTGAATAGAAGTGAGTAAACTTTCATTATCTTTGAATTGTGTGCTGAAAGAGTAAAGGCTAGAAACATGGCATCTTTTTTTTTGTATCTATTACTGCAGCAAATTAAATGATCTGTCATTCTTTTTTTGTGATAAATAATATGATCTAAAGGGCTGCATAGTATGTTAATAATATGGTTGCTGTAGCGTACAACTCTCTTCTGCTGCTCTATGTTGTAATTATCTGTAGCTTGCAGCTCTCTTGTCATGGAACTTATTGTTTTCTTCAGTTGTTACTGTTCGTCTTCTCAGTTGTTGCAAGCTTTTCTGCAGTTTTACACTATAATATATTTGTAATCTGCATTATCAATATAAAAAAAAATGAGTGTATTCTAAATGGGGGTGTCTCATTGTATCCTATTGAAAATATTTCTTACCCAATTAAATCACCGTAATTCAATGTTTTACCCTTAAAATAATGTTCCATAATTTTACATATAGAAAAGCCTCTGGATCCATGATTAAATCATAGGATTGAACAAAAGATCGATCTCCAATTTCCATTGTTATCTAGATTCTCATTCTTATTTTAAAAATATATATAGAGAACTACCAATAATATTTAAACGGATGTTACAGCAGTTTTAAATAATATGGAAACTTTTTATTTCTATTAAAGACTAAATGTTTTCCTTAGTAAAACTTTAATTATATCTAGATTTCTACCCAGTCGTGGGAGTGTAATATTTACCATGAATTAAGGCTTTGTGGAGTGAAACTTAAAGGTAATATTTATGGTGATGCAGAGTAAACATTTTGCATGCCTCGTATAGCTATAGTGGTGCTTTATAACATGATTATTATTTTAAATTTAAATGAAAAATGCCTCTTAATGATTGGAAAAAACAAAACAAAACCAAAGTTTATAAAAAGAATCGAATCTAGAAAAATTAATTTAATGTAGTGGGAGTCCTCATTTAGGGCCCACGTATACTTCCTCATGAAGTCCATTTTTTCTGCATAAATAGTCTCCTTAATATTCATTTAATAAAGAAACTACTTTTCTTTGGTGTGGGGAAAAGTTTTAATTTAAGTAAAAAAATAAATAAATGAGGTTTTTACTAACATTATTATTTTAAAAAAAAGACATTCTTTTGTTATTTTAATTGGGAGTTTTATCTTTTACTTTAATGAAAATAAATGAAATATATATAAATAAATGTATTTCTTAATACAAATATTTTTATATATAATAAAGGTGAATAATCAAATAAATAAAATAATAATTAATATAAGTAAGACATATATATAATAGTGATCTTATTATTATGGGTAATATTAATCGGAATAGTAAATATTAAATGGTATAACAAATAATATTATGGTGCTAATTAAAGTATTGCAAGCAACCACAAGTTGGCAATAGTAGGGTATATATGTTATTGCAAAAGAAAAAAAAACAAATTGTTAAGTTGTGAGTAATAGTATTATTGTTTGAACTAGGATTAAATTGATATATTATAATGGGTGAGCTAATCTTGTAACAATATTATTATGGTATAAAAATAAATGTACCTTTGATGGCTGAATATTATTCAGGAAATGATGAGCACACATCATCATTTTCAAAGGCTATATTATACATGTAGTAAGTCTCGGATTGTACATTCAAAATAAATAAACCTTACTCATGTTATGATATAAGTGAAGAAAATAGGATGGGATCCATACATGCATCTCTTGTAACTATAAAACTCATATTTATATTGGGATACATTAAATTGTCTCAAGGAAAATCATGGATGTTATATTCCTTTATTTGTATGGTCTACACTCCATACCTTTGGGCGCCGAGAGAATGGTTCATGTTGAACATGGTGATTTCTCCTTGTTTATCAAAAAAAATTGTTGTGTGCGTTTTTGCCCTACAGGCCAAAATTATGGGCATGACACATGTGTAGCATTATTTCCTTATTTATGTTAGCTCCCAAGCATACCATAATGGGACGATCAATGGGACATCGTTAAACAATAACATTGTATCAAGTCTAAGTGTAACTTGTGACTAAAGATAGAAGTGACCTCCCTCAGGGTGTAATCCACATCAAGGATACAATTCTTCTCAACCATTCAGAGAGATAACTAGCTTAATACTTGTTAAAAAAAAAAATTGTTGCATTTTCTAGTGGAAATTTTTGGGCATGACATTGTCTATGAGTTGTCCTTGGATATGAGGAAGCGTGTACTTAATTATTTAATGGTGTTTACATAGGTTCGACCAACCTTGAGTGTTTACACTAATTTTGAAGTTGCTTCAGTGTTTATAGAAGTGTGGAGTGGTGTGTATGAGTGGATTTAGGTCCTAGCTAAGGTGTGTTGTGGTTTGCCTTCATTTGTTTTGACTACATAAATGTTTTGGTACTGACCTAATTTGAATTTGTAAGGTTGAGGTGCATAGACAACCTTGCAGAATATTTTTAAGGTTGAAGATGGCATAATTATGAGTTGAGTTGTTGAGATATGTGAAGATAGATGTGTGTGATGTGAATTACAAAGTTGTAGGGTGTGAATTTGTGAAGTGCAATGCAAACTTTCAAGTGTTGGATTATTGGATGTAGTGAGCAAAAGGTTTCTACAATTCTTCAGTAAGACTACAAAGGTGTTGGTAATGTTGTGGTGGACTTTTTCGTTGCATTGAGATGGATCTATCTTTGTAACACTCTTCTCTATCTTCTTTTCTATTCTGGAAATGAGCCTTTCTTTCTTTTGGTTAGTGATCCCTATTGTATTTAGTGTTGATATTACTTTATATTGTGAGATAATCCTCATCATGGTTTTTTCCCTTCTTCGGTTTCCATGTAAATTTGGTGTTTCTTTTTGTATGGTGTTGATTTGGTTCTATTTTTGTTATTTTCTTTCATGATAAACCATTCTAAAAGATTAAGGGTTAATTGGATTAATGTGAATCTGAATGTTTGCGAGGGTTTTGAAGTTTTAAGGTACTACTAATTCATCCCCCCTCTCAGTTGTCTTGTGCATTCAACATATTCTACATCTAGTTGTGTTTGTTTTTCATATTTTTCTACATTATTATTCTTGAATCATGTAAATTGACATGCACAGTAAAGTTGAGACAAATGTAATGGTGAAAAAATTATAATATACACTTTTACCATTCATTTTATGCCATATTATGTGAGTTTCCTAGTTATTTGATCTTGATACATAATTTTGACTAATCTTCTATTACCCAATTTTCTATTTCATTCTTAGAAGCATAACCAAACCCATCCAAGTAGATATTTATCAACCTTTAGGATACTATTTTTCTTTACTAGGTTGATTTCATGACATGGATTTAAGCATCATGTTCCAAAAATAAAAAATTCTCCTTGGGCACAAGCTAACTTATTTCTAACTAGCCATCATGTGTCAAATGTCACACAAAACTATTAGACCATGGCTTATTCAACCTCAAAATAACACAATCCTTTAAGTCAATTCATTTTTCTATCCATCTATCACTCAAGTTTGTAGAGAATTCTTATCTAATTTAATCACTCTTTCTTCTATGATAATGTGACACTACATTAATATATATTGATCAAATCACCTCTTTATCAACTATTTGTAAGACCCCATTTTCATATTAGTATCTTGCATCACCCTTTTGCATTTTTGTTTAAAGTTCCAAGCTTTGGGATGCCTTCATTTAAGACAATACTTGATGCACTCTTTGCATGCTATCTTCCTTTCTTCTATAAAAAATATTGAATTGAATTTATTGGCTTGTCATAAGGTGGCAATCCTTACTTAACAAGCTCCTAAACGTGTTTGTAGACACCAAAATTCCTTATTATAGTTCCAAACTTGAAGGAAGATATCTATTTATAAAGACTAAAGGTTTGTAGGCCATAAATTCATTTATGAGTTCGCCAAAGTTAATTTCTACTAATAGACTTCATTTTGACCATGCTCATGTATTTGATCCAAGGAAATTTTTTAGAATGACCTAGTTAAAATTTTGTCATTCAGCTTGTGGTACATCTTAATTTAAATTATTTTGAGCTATGATTCAAAAATTATGATAAAATTAGTAGACAACTACATATTGACTATTGAAATTAATTAAGTATTGCCACTTTTTTAATTTTTAATTTTATAAACTAAATGATTATATTCTTTAAATCTAATTTTAGTAAAAAATAATTTATTTCTTTATAGTACAAAGTTAATAAAAAAATATATCAGGAAGAAAGATCATATAAAAAAAAGAAAGAATAATCCATATTTCAATGTACCTATTTTAAAAGAATAATTTATCTTTATTAAATTTCAGTTATAGACAAAATAATAATAAAAAAGAATGTCATACACAATTAGCTCTATCATGACAAATTATATGTTCTGAATCATATCATCTAGATAACTATTTTAAGGGCTTATTCTATTTGTTATTTTCGTAAGGAAAATTTATAATATTACTTTGTGAAATGATCCTCTTATTATAGAGTTGGTTGAAGGTGTATGAGAAGTTGTTCTTACCAATGACCAAAGCGCTTATGATACTCTTCTAAGGAATCCCTACTGTTAGGCCACCATGGTGGTCCTCTTTCACAAGTAGAACTTTTGTGTGTGCATGGATATGTCTTTGTACACTGGTAAGAGGGGTTTGGGATATATGAATTAATACTTAAGGCATGCAAAATTGGATTTCTATTTATGGCTTTTTTTAAAGTAGAATTGTGGTAAAGGGCATGTTTATATGCTTTGGAGTCGACCCCTCCAAGAAAGCCAAAAATTTACCCTACGTGGCATATCTATCTATGCAAGAACTCTTCCTTTGTTTTCCCCAATTCAAATTTAAAAATATCAACGGCTAGATTCCTCTCCTCTTTATGGGCGTATACTGTTTTCCCCAATTCAAATTTAAAAATGTCAACGGCTACATTCCTCTCCTCTTTATCGGCGTATACGATCTTACTTTGGTACTTGAGAAATGCAGAGCTTGTAAGTCTAGATTCTGGCAGTCCGTCTTCAACGGTAAGCTAGCAATGGATTCGCCTTGTAAATTTTTGGAAGTCCACTTATTTTTTAGATCGTTTTATTATAGGGCTAGATTTCAGTTTATCTGCATTTACTGTGAATTTTGTGTGCTACTCCATGTCATGGTATGGATTTTATTAGTTCCAAATGTTTTGAACACCATTGAAAAATGTTGTTTTATTGGTTCTGGCATTATTAGTCATGAAATACTGATTTCTTGTGATTACTGTGTTGTGGCGTAGGGAGCTTTATGTATGTCCTCCTCAGGGCTCTGCATACGGTCTGAAACAAGAAGTATCTATAACAAGGCAAACATTAATGAACGTAGAGAGAATGGGAGGAAAATTTGACAGCTAAAAGGTAGAAGATTTTTCTTTCCCTTTTGAATTGATACTGTTCTTGTATTTATAGAAGGAATAATGCAGGGGATGATACGTTAGTTTTTTTGTGCTGTAGTTTTCTAGGGGAAGGGACAGTTGACACTGTAAGAATATTCAGATAGATTATTCCATTGCATGTTGTATTCTATGAGCCTTACTATCAATTATTTTCATTTCTGATTTTTTCTTTTATCAACCAGTGATTCATTTAAGAAAACACATATATAAAGAAACATGCAAACCCTAAATATTATGCCAACCAATAGGTAGAAACACCTTTTTTTATTGAATAATAGAGTTAACCATCCATTGAAATTAAAGTACTACTTCATGCTAATAGCTCATTTATTTGTCGAGATTTTAGACTCATTATGGTTGATTCAAAAATATTATTGAGGGATTTGATTGACTGTTGATTGGAAATGAAGCCCTTAGTATTATCGTGTTTTCTTCCTTAACATTAGGAAGGAAGCATATTTTGGTTCATTTGCAATCATATACTATCACCTTAGATAATATGGAAATGGCTGCCGGTCATGCAGTCCACTCCCCTGTCTGTCTCATCCTAGAACATTGCACAAGTTTAATAGGTTTCATTTTTATTTCCATGGGTTAAATTAGACAGCTGAGGCATTGAAAAACATGGACAATAATTGTGACTCAAACACCAATTTAAACTCTGCACCAGAAGCCCCAGAAACCTGGGGCTTCTGGGGCTTCTGAGACACAACCGCAGAGTTACAGTTCCAGCTTGCCCATCATGCTTCCAAAAATAATAGAATATTGTACAAGTTTAATAGATTTCATTTTTATTTCCCTGGGTTAGATTAGAAAGCTAAGCCATTAAAATACATGGACAATAATTGTAGGCTCAAACACCGATATAAACTCTGCACCAGAAGACCCAGGAACATGGGGCTTCTGAGACACAACCACAGAGTTACAGTTCTAGCTTGCTCATCATGCTCCCAAAAATGAATAGAATATTGCACAAGTTTAATAGATTTCATTTTTATTTCCCTGGGTTAGATTAGACAGCTGAGCCATTGAATAACATGGGCAATAATTGCAGGTTCAAACACCGATTTGAACTCTGCACCAGAAGCCCCAGAAACAGGGGGCTTCTGAGAGACAACCACAGAGTTATAGTTCCATCTTGCCCATCATGCTCCCAAAAATGAATAGAATATTGTACAAGTTTAATAGATTTCATTTTTATTTCCCTAGGTTAGATTAGACAGCTGAGCCATTGAAAAACATGGACAATAATTGCATACTCAAACAGCGACTTAAACTCTTCACCAGAAGCCCCAGAAACAGGGGGCTTCTGAGAAACAACCACAGAGTTATAGTTCCAATTTGGCCATCATGCTCCCAAAAAGGGGAGCGGTACATAGGGCTGAGGATTCTCTGTGTTAAAGAAAAAGTAGATCTCCACTTTTATTGTAAAGTCTAGTTTTGTCTTTAACCTTTTTTAGCAAGGAACTAAAGTTTGCTTGAGTGCCAATTAAATATTATCTCTCTGGCTAACATGGCAATGGCTAAAGTCATACCTATTGCTGATTGGTTCTCCTTGTAGTAGGGAAATGATCTCAAAAATGTTGTTAAGCTTGTGTAAAGCATTTCAAGCAGAAGATGTTTGGGGTACAACTAGAATATGTGGTGCGACTTAGAAATCCCCATTTAAAATTTTAAGAGAAAAATTTTCCCCCGAGAACTTGTGCAAAGCTAGCTACCTGCAATGCTTCCTCTGATGTGGATATATCTACTTTCAATTGTCCCTCCATTCCATTGCATAGGATTAAGGAAACTGCATGCTCTGCCCAAACATTGGGAGATCCTACAAGCATTCCCACGAGTTGCCTCAAGATCCTCCATAACAAGATGGTTCTGTTCCTCCATAACAAGATTCAAGGCTTCTTTGGATATATCTGTTCCTCCAAATATGCCCCTATTAAATAGCCAATTCGAATTGAACAAATGTTAAAAGAAAAAAATCTGTAGCATCCTAAAATGTTTAATTCCTAAAACCAAAGAAATTATTAATTTATTGCGAAATATCATCTTTTACTCTGACACCAAATTTACCGTCAACTTCAAAGAAACAGGAAATGAACAGACAAAATACTAAATTTTTATATATATTGGACATGCTATGTGAACAATAAGAATTTCAAAAAATATACTTTGAAATCTTACTGACTTCAAGCAAATCTTACCTCAAAAGCAAAACATTTGAAGGGCTTTTCAGAGTTGTATCACAAGAAATCGTAACAGCTACAGCGTCTAATCTTGTTGAATGCTTTAGCTTCAAATTCTGATTTCCAATTTGACTTCTTTGAGATCTCACTTTCTCCATGAGAGTCACCAACACAGTAACACGATAATTCTTCATGAGAATACCCACCATCCGTCTACACCAACTCATTCTCCATTCCTACTGCAGCACCAACCACCCAATCCCAAGCATGCATCCTCCAAAGAAAGAAAGCAAGCAAACAAGAGATCTATCCAATAAATAGTGGAATGCTCGTTCCCATGTCAACAATATGTAGCAAGATCAGCATGAAAAAACTGAAGCAACAACTCTTGGATTCTTGATCATATGAAGTAAACATTTGCAAGTGGGATTCATTTCCACTATGACCAAAGATGCAATTTATAGTATATTATTATTTTTTTATTTTGAAATTATAAATAACTTAAGAATTGGAATGATGTTAGGGGTTTGATTAAGGTAATCGTTATTTTTAGTACTTAGGTGAGGAAGTACTATTGCAATCATTTTGTTTTTATTTGTTTTATTAGTTATTAATAAACAAGTGGAGAAAGATGGAATTTTATGGTGGCCTCTTATGTTTATGACTATAGGACGCTTCAAGTATTTAGCTGTTATAAAACATGCTTGATGTTTATAGTGGGTATAGAAGAAAAATAACCTTTTGGGGATTTTGTAGGAAATAGTTATCTAGATTGTTGGGAAGTTAATAAGTTGATTTAATGTATATTGTAAGAATAATATTTTTTACATAAATAAATAGTGATATAAGTATTTTTATTAGACACACAATAATGATAATATTTAAGAATATTAGAAAGAATAAATATGAGTTCAACAAAGTTTTCATATGCGTTGATTAATGCTCCATAGGTGTTTACAAGTCTCATGATTGGGGTTTTTTGAATTTATAAATATTAAATTATTAATTTCTTATAAGATGATATCTTGATATATTTTAACATTGGAGGAACATGAGAATCATTTGCATCCACATTCCTAATGGCCTTGTTACCTAACCGTCCTTCCCACTAATCATTTCAATGTGCATCATGAAATGCCTAAAAACCCCAAAAAGTTCTATTCCAAGTTTCATGTTAACGACCCAAATAGGAATGTAGAAGAGCATATCAAGGTCTTTGAAGAGACTTTACACAACTAGCATATTCAGAATGAAGATGTAGTATGTTGCTTGTTCCCATAGTCTTTGGGAGAAGAAGCCTTTTATTGGTTTGTTCATCTACGGTTAGATCAACTACTACATGGGCCCTTATGAAGAATACATTTCTGAGCAGCTTCAATACTCCCATAGAGCCTACATATTTATATAGGCAATTTGTGGAGGTAAAGAGGCAAGACGATGAGCTCATCAATATGTTTAACAATAGGTTCCATAAAGCTTATACTCATTTTTAGGATCCACACCTTCTAGATGATGGAGCAGCCAGACAAGTCTATTATTCAACACTTGAAAATCTCACATCTATGTTTGTTAGAAGAGACAATCTTGCACGAACTTCCCTCACGGATGTATATGTTGAAGCTATTAAAGTCAATGTGGAATTGGGATAGTCTGGAGTTATCCCTATGAATAATGTTGGCACTCTAGGTATGCCTAATCAAGCTTACAAGATTAATCATATTCTAGCTCATCATACACCTATGATCAATCCTATCCCAGTGGTTATTAGAGCTATGGTTCTTTATCCAAGGGTTCCCATGTCTTAGGCTCCTCTATCACATTTTCCCTATTTACAAGTCATTGAGGCTATAAAGATCACATAATATAAAGAAAACAATGATATCAAAGAGTTGACCGAACAAATGAAGAAGTTAATAATATAGGTAAATCATCTACGCAATCAGAATAACTACTTGCAGAATGCTCGAAGAAGTTATTAGCCAAATTTTAGTTAGAATCAAAAGCAAAATCAAAGTTACCTGAGGTAGAACGAAGTCTAGAATATTAGACCAAATAACAAAGAATTTCCATCTCCTTTGGATGCACTAGTTGTTTTAGATAACTAACCTCCTAGAAGGGTCTATTTGGCTAAGGTAGTGTTGATGTGTGTTTTGTGACACACCAAACATTAGAATAAAATGCCCAAAGACACCCTATCCTCTCTTGAAAAACCACCACGTATGCTAAGATTGTGAGAAGATCATATGGCGATTCCAAGGTTCCCTATGTCAAGTATTGACATGTGGATAAGCTCAATGGTCGTTGTGATATGCTGGTAACACAAAGGGACCTATGCTAGGCTTGTTCAATTCACAATGAAGGTCTAGACAATGAAGCTCAATTGTTTGGGTCCTGGATCAAACAAATTGAAAAAAGAGATAAGGGTTGAGAAGTTCTAATCTACTCCCTAAGAATTCAAGAGATGGTATTGACTTGGTGAAACCAATAACCACACTTTGCTTTGCCACGCTCAATGACAACTACACAAAGTGGGTGCAATCTTCAAGGAATGTGCTTATGATTTTCACCTCATGAATAATTACCATCAATTTGAACAATATTTATCCAGACAGAAGTTAAGCATCCACAAAGTAAGCTTAGACTAACTTTACGTATTGAACGAAAATAATCCATTCAAAGAAAGTATGAGCAAAAGTTTCACCAGAAATCAATACTTATTAGATCTTGCATTCGTCTAACATACATGAAATAAAATCTAAACTATGATGAGGGATAAGAACCATGCCAACTCCAAAATAAGAGAAGCAATCATCATCTGAACAATGCATGTATAATTACTTATGACTTTGGCAGTCATACGCAACAATTACTTATCTCAACATGTTTTACAACATGCTCCCATGTTTTACAAATGAGGGATGAGCTCAATTTATAGGCTCCCCAATTACAATCAATGGCCAAGATTTATTTAGGATCAATGGCCGAGATTAAAATAAAACCCTAATTAGGGTTGGTCACAACTAACTCTCGACCAATAAGAAAGTTTTATTCAAGGAAACTTGTCCTTCTTACTAAATATGAACCAACAAATAAAATAGAAAGTTGTTGCATGTTGATTTGGAACAATTTGATTGGTTGGAAGATGATGAAGCGCCACCTCAGCGTGTTGGATGTCTTCCTTGGTCACTTTGTTTTTCTTCCACGTGCTTGCCTTAGAATATCCTTGCCGATGAATTTGTCCTATGTGCTTGTTTCTTTGATCTTGGATTACTTTTGAGACTTCAATTTCTTCTTCTCACCTATATTGGAAATCTCAGCTTGGAGCACATGTCTAGACTTGAGGTTATTAAGTCTTTCTTTTTGAATTGCTCTGAAATTCCTTCGAGTGCGTTGAATTTGGAGAAGAATGCCTCTGTGCTTTCGCCATAGTGGAGGAAATTGGAATTTTCTCTGTGAAGTATTTCCCATACTTAGCCAAATTTTGACTATTCAAGTTCATTTTGTAATACCTTCATGTGGACCATTCAACATTTAGCCAAGATTTTGGCCATCTCTATGCTCGAATGAACTTTGCCTATGGATTTGCCTTCAATTATGAATTTGGCTTGTGCTATGTAGGACAAATTCCATCCTTGGACAAGGATTTTATTCACTTCCTCTTTACTTTTCCTCTTTATTCCTCTTGTTTTCTTTCCAACACTTAGCCAATTTTCTGAATTTCCCTCCTTGGGAAGACTTTACTTGTGTCTTTGACATCTTTACTTGAGCTAAGTCGGACTTTGCATGTGCTTGGACATTTTTCCTCAATCAAAGTTGGACTTCATAAAGGTTTGGACATGCTATGCTTGGGAAAAGTCGGACTTCATAAAGGTTTGGACATGCTATGCTTGGGCAAAGTCGGACTTCATTTGTCTTTGCCATTTTCCCTTGGTGTCTAAGTCGGACTTTGCTTGTGTTGTGCTATCCTTATGGTGGACTTCAAGAATTTCTCTCCATGTTGCTCATCTTCTTATGGCGGACTTGGCACATCTTTTGACACTTCAATCTTAGGCAGACTTGGCTGCAATTTAGACATTTCTATTTTTGTCCAAGTGGACTTGGCTGCTGGTTGGACAAGTCAGATTTCACCCTCCTCATGCCAAGGCAGAATTTGAACCTTTTGTGCCATCTTGACCAAGTGTTGGGCAGACTTCATAAGATGTTTGACATATTCTCTCCTTTCACACTTAACCATTTTCCAAATTTTCTGATTTTCTTTCCTCCTTTTGGCTGGGCGGACTTCATCTACTTCATGACATGCCTTCCTTGAGGTGGACAAACTTTCTTCTAGCTGAGATACTTCCTATCCAAGTGTTGGTGGACTTTGGAGACTTTCTTCCATTTCTCCTTCTTTCGATGGTGGACATCAAAAGTTTTTTACCATTGCTGGGTAGACTTAACTTAGTGTTGGGACATCTCCAAGGGCAAACTTCTCCAAGGGCAGACTTATCCAATGCTCATGCCATGCCCTTGTTGAGTGGGACGGACTTTCCCTTGGGTTGTGCTATGTCTTCATCACTTAGGTGGACTTGGCTTATGATTAAGCCATCTCCAAGGGAAGACTTGGCTTAGTCTTGTGCCATGTCTTCCTGAGTGGGGCGGACTTGTCTTGGTGTCAAGCCATCTTCAAGGGTGGACTTCCTATGTGCTCATGCCATTCTCTCACCTTCCTATGGCAGACTTGGTCATTGCTCATGCCACTGTCAAAACTCCTCTTGGGCGGACTTGTCCACTGCTCATGCCATTGTCTTCATCTTCCTATGGCAAACGTGTCCATTGCTAATGCCATGTCCAACACTTAGGCAATTTTCTAGCCTTCACCTGATTCATTTGAAATTTCTCACTTATTTCCACTTCGGGGGTCTTTTGAAGATGACAATGTTGAAACCATAACCTTGGGCACTTTCCAAGAATAGAAACCTTCCCAAAAATATAAACTTTCCAAAAATAAATCCCTAAAAAATAGAAGTCCAAAATAGGCTAAAAGTGCCAAAAATAAAGTCCCTAAAATATAGGGGGCCAGAGTGTAAATCCCCCAAAAGTAGGAGGTGTTAGAATTGACTCAATGGACAAACATTGATTCGGGCTCAAATTCTTTACTTGGCTCGGGTGACCCTTCAAAAACTCAAACTCCTCATTGTAAAAGAAATATGGTGATTTAGTAGTTGTGACACTAAGGTGAAAACCCAAAAGCAAAAAACAAAGGGTCCCCATTTGCAATGGGGCGATGTGTGAAAAGGTCACAATAGGTAGCCATGTCAAATTGGTGTAGATCATACAACACCGATCAACATTCGAAATTGAATTACCATGAGTTTTAAATAGTTGTAAGCATATCCCAGGAAGAAGTACAAAATGTAGAACCCTATGAAGTACTTGGCCCTTGTGGGAAAGAGATTGTAACGTCTTCAACTTATGATTCTGCTATGGTTTCGAACTACTCTTTTCTTAAGCAAGAAGAAAATGAATCCCATGACAAGGAATCCTTGGAATATTTGTTCGGGCCTAAATGAAAATATGAAGTACATGCTTATCCGTAGTACAAAGTGCCTTACAATTTCAGGAGCAATAACCCTAAAGGGCCTTTCACAACTTCTACTTCTGTGAACAACTTCCAAGTGTTTCTTGATCTAGACGCAAGCAATAATCCATAACCTCCCAAAGTTGCTACCCAATTCTTTGAGAAAGATTCTTCGGCTATGACAAAGATCACACAGATGGGATAATATGTGGTTGATGAGCTAAAGAAGATAAATGTGAGTCTTTTTATTCTCAAATTGTTGAAGATTCTTGAAGTTAGGAATGCTTTGTTTAATTAAATACAAGAACCAACTAAGTCTGAGGTACCGACTAATGAGTTGGTGCCAAAATATTCTCAAGTAAGAAGGAGAGACAAAACTCAATTTTCTCATTTAAATACTCCAATAACTATGTACAAGGATAAAAGAGAATCACCACTTTACCTATTGACATTGTAGATATTTGGTAAGAATCTTCACAATTGTTTAGTGGATTCTAGTGCTTCAACTAATATCATTCTTCTCATACTATGTAAGGCATTAGGTTTCACTCCTACAAAAATCTACAAGAATGGTCACATAATTAGATAAATTAGAGGTCAATGTGGTGGGTGAGATTAATCATATTCATATGCAGCTTGCCTCTAATCCTCATGTTGAACATATCATTATCATTGATAATCAAGGGTAAATGATGCTTTCATCATGTTTATTGTGAGAACACTACATGGGGATTTGAATGGAAGGCTCTCCTCCTCTGCTATGGACTTGATCAAGAGGTTTGGTTACTAGTTCATTTAGTTTCCAAAGTTCACTTAACTTGGGATAGAAGGAGTCTTTGGGGCACCTTATAGATTACCTAAGTATCCTAATGACAAGATAGTGCTTCTAGAAATGACTAGTAAACTCTATACTTCCAATAAATTGTTGAAAGACAAGCATAGGTCTAGAGTACCTTATCCTATAATAGTTGGAAGAGGACATGATGTTTGTCCCTCTCATCAGCTTGCTAAAGGATTAGACATGGAAATCCAATTCTTTCATCTCTACTTTCACATGTTAGAAGACGCTTTGATCCCCATGGGAAGATGAAAAAATATATAGGCAAGCAATACAAGTATAGTTTGGAAAATGAAAACTTTTAGGCTAATTTTCAAGATGATTTGGAGGTAAGAAGAACCTATTCTAAGGTGATAGTGGAATACATAAGAGCTCTTGGTCTTTTTTATTCCTAACAAGAGAAGGAATACAATGATGTTGAAAATAGGTCAATCCCACTTCCATATTGGGTCGAGGAAGAGGTTATAGACCTTAATGTAGTGACTAGATTAGTTATGAGATTTACTAAGAGATGTTTGGAGGCCCAATCTTCAGCTTTTTATGGGTCAAGGAGTGGATTTGACATTCAACCAAATAGAGGAAGAGCAATAATCCTCTGATGAAGAGGGAGGAACAAGCAAAAGAAAAATTTGAGCATGGAATGGAGCTAGTAGGGGATGAGGTAGGAACATCTTCTAAGGCTAAGGGTAAAGTTAAAAATACTAAGGAGGAAGAGAGGAAGCCTACAACATAAACTAACATGTATAGAAAAGGAAACTTTAGCCTAATAAAGGGGTGAATCCACAAGCTAAAAGGACTAGAAAGCTGAAGTTAGTTACAACTAAGCATACTATCGATGGTCAAGAGGGCCCCCCTCCATCGCCCACACCTTTTACTTCTATTTCTCAACCTTCTTCTCCCATTTCCACATCTCCCCTTGCATCCATCATTCCTTCTACCATATCTGCTTCTCCTCCTTCCATTGATATATTCATGGATATCTCCTCTTCCACTCTCATTCCCATTGCTTGCATTATTATTGATTCCTCCCCTAATACTTCTCCTACTACTCAAGCTTTCCCTTCTTATATTTCTTCTCCCCAAGACATTATTTCCATGATCTCTTCTGCCATGCCATTTGTTTCTTTCCCTCCTACTTCCCTTGACCTTCCCCAAAATTTCATTGCTCATCTTTCTCGTATGCCCAAGGAGGTTGTAGCCAATGTATTGTCTCAAGTTAATAAAACCTTATTAAGGAGGTTGTAGCCAATGTATTGTCTCAAGTTAATAAAACCTTATTAAGCTAGCTTACTAGGGGGGTACCCATATTCCTCCTTCTCAAGAAGCACTAGAGACTCCAACAATGGAGAATGTTGAGAAGGTGTTTGAAAGCCTACAAACACAAGAAAAGGAGAGCATGGCTAACTTGGCTTCTATAGAGGAAATTGAAATTCCTACCCAACAAGAAGAGTAACCAAAAGAGATTCCTAGCACAAGGCCTAAAATGAAGAAAACATTTGAGAGGGAAACAAATGTGATTGTAGAATAATCCAAGCTGAAACTTCTCCTCCATCTTCCTAATAGAGCCAAGTTTTGACAAATTTGTTACACCATCATGGTTGTAATAATAGTTGAAACAAAAGCAGCTAATAATAGAAACTCTTGAATTGAGTCTAGAGGCCATACTTAGCAAGATAGAATGGCCCACAAAGGAGAAGGCAAATATATGGTCTCATATGACTAAAGATGCCTCTAGCTCTAGGATTTTACATCTAGTTGTGTTTGTTTTTCATATTTTTCTACATTATTATTTTTAAATCATGTAGACTGACATGCACACCAAAGTGCAGACATAATGTAATGGTGAAATTTTTTTAATATACACTTTTACCATTCATTTTATGCCATATTATGTGAGTGTTTTACTTATTTGACCTTGACACATAATTTTGACTAATCTTCCACTGCCCGATTTTCCTTTGGATTCTTAGAAACATAACCAAACCCATCCAAGTAGATATTTATGAACTCTTAGGATACTATTTTTCATTACTAGGTTGATTTCACGACTTGGATTTAAGACTCATGTTCCAAAAATCAAAATTCTCCTTGGGTACTAGCTAACTTCTTTCTAACTAGCCATCATGTATCAACTCCCACACAAAACTATTAGACCATGTCTTATTCAACCTCAAAATAACACAATCCTTTAATTCAAAATAACACAATCCTTTAAGTCAATTACATCCATTCATTTTTCTTATTCAAGTTCATAGAGAAAGCCTTATCTAATTCAATCACTCTTTCCTCTATGATAATGTGGCACTACATGAACATATATTGATCGAATCACCTCTTTATCAACATTTTTGTTCAAAGTTCAAAGCTTTGGGTTGCCTTCATTTAGGACAATGCTTGATGCACTCTTTGCATTTTCTTTTTTATTATAAGGTAATGATCCTTACTTAACAAGCTCCTAAAGGTGTTTGTAGACACCACAATTCCTTATTATCGTTCCAAACTTCAAGGAAGATATTTTTTTATAAAGACTAAAGGTTTGTAGGTCATAAATTCGTTTATTGATGCCAAAGTTAATTTCTACTAATAGACTTCATTTTGACCATGCTCATGTATTTGATCCAAGGAAAATTTTCAAAATGACCTAGTTAAAATTTTGTCATTCAACTTTTGGTACATTTAAATTTAAATTATTTTGAGCTATGATTCAAAAATTATGAGAAAAATAGTGGACAACTACATATTGACTTTTGAAATTAACTAAGTATTGCCACTTTTTTTATTTCTAATTTTATAAACTAATTGACTATATTCTTTAAATCTAATTTTAGTAAAAAAATATTTTATTTCTTTACAGCACAAAGTTTGTAAAAAATTATGTTAAGAAAAAATGTCTTAAAAAAAAAGAAAGAATAATCGACATTTCAACATACCTACATTAAAATAATAATTTATCTTTATTAAATTTCAGTTGTAGAAGAAATAATAACCAAAAAAGAATGTCATACACAATGAGTTCCATCATGACAAATTATATGTTTTGAAGCATATCATCTGTGTATCTATTTTAAGGGCTTATTCTACTTATTATTTTCCTAAGGAAATATAGGATTACTTTACCTATATAATGTGAAATGATCCTTTTATCATAGAGCTGGTTGAAGTTGTATGGGAAGTTATGGTTCTTGCCAACGACCAAAGTGCTTAGGATGACTCGTTCTTATTAATGTACTCTTCTAAGGAACCATGGTGGTCCTCTTTCACTACAAGTAGAACTTTTGTGTGTGCATAGATATGTATTTGTACATGGGCGAGAGGGGTTTGAGATATATAAATTCATACTTAAGGCATGTGAAATTGGATTTCTATTTATGATTTTTTTTAAAATTTTTTTATTAAGTTTGGCTTCATACTTAAAGTAGAATTGTGTAAAGGGCATGTTTATTCGTTGTACAAAGTGCCTTACAATCTTAGGAGCAATAACCCTAAAGAGCCTTTCACAACTTCTACTTTTGTGAACAACTTCCAAGTGTTTCTTGATCTAGACACAAGTAATAATCCATCACCTCCCAAATTTACTACCCAATTCTTTGAGAAAGATTCTTCGGCTATGACAAAGATCACACAAATGGGATAATTTGTGGTTGATGAGCTAAAGAAGATAAATGTGAGTCTTTTTATTCTCAAATTGTTGAAGATTCTTGAAGTTAGAAATGCTTTGTTTAATTTAATACAAGAACCAACTAAGTTTGAGGTACCGACCAATGAGTTGGTGCCAAACTCTTCTCAAGTAAAAAGGAGAGACAAAACTCAATTTTCTCATGCAAATACTCCAATAACTATGTACAAGGATAAAAGAGAATCCCCACTTTTCCTATTGACATTGTAGATATTTGGTAAGCATCTTCACAATTGTTTGGTAGATTCTAGTGCTTCAACTAAGATCATTCTTCTCATACTATGTAAGGCATTAGGTTTCACTCCTACAAAAATCTATAAGCAAGGTCACATAATTAGATAAATTAGAGGTCAATGTGATGGGTGAGATTAATCATATTCATATGCAGCTTGCCTCTAATCCTCATGTTGAACATATCATTATCATTGATAATCAAGGGTAAATGATGCTTTCATCATGTTTATTGTGAGAACACTACAAGGGGATTTGAATAGAAGGCTCTCCTCCTCTGCTATGGACTTGATCAAGAGGTTTGGTTATTAGTTCATTTAGTTTCCAAAGTTCACTTAACTTGGGATAGAAGGAGTCTTTGGGGCACCTTACAAATTACCTAAGTATCCTAATGACAAGATAGTGCTTCTAGAAATGACTAGTAAACTCTATACTTCCAATAAATGTTGAAAGACAAGCATAGGTCTAGAGTACCCTATCCTATAATAGTTGGAAGAGGACAAGATGCTTGTCCCTCTCATCAGCCTGCTAAAGGATTAGACATGGAAATCCAATTCTTTCATCTCTACTTTCACATTGTTAGAAGACGCTTTGATCCCCATGGGAAGATGAAAAAATATATAGGAAAGCAATACAAGTATAATTCTGTTAGGCTAATTTTCAAGATGATTTGGAGGTAAGAAGAAGAACCTATTCTAAGGTGATAGTGGAATACATAATAGCTCTTGGTCTTTATTATTCCTAACAAGAGAAGGAATACAATGATGAAAATAGGTCAATCCCACTTCCATATTGTGTTGAGGAAGAGGTTATAGACCTCAATATAGTGACTAGATCAGTTATGACATTTACTAAGAGATGTTTGGAAGCTGAATCTTCAGTTTTTTATGAGTCAAGGAGTGGATTTGACATTCAACCAAATAGAGGAAGAGCAATATTCCTCTGATGAAGAGGGAGGAACAAGCAAAAGAAAAATTTGAGCATGGAATGGAGCTAGTAGGGGATGAGGTAGGAACATCTTCTAAGGCTAAGGGTATAGATAAAAATACTAAGGAGGAAGAGAGGAAGCCTACAAAAAAAACTAATGTATAGAAAAGGAAACTTAAGCCTAATAAAGGGGTGAATCCACAAGCTAAAAGGATTAGAAAGCTGAAGTTAGTTAAAACTGAGCATACAATCGATGGTCAAGAGGGCCCCCCTCCATCTCCCACACCTTTTACTTCTATTTCATCACCTTCTCCTCCCATTTCCATATCTCCCCTTGCATCCATCATTCCTTCTACCATATCTGCTTCTCCTCCTTCCATTGATATATTCATGGATATCTCCTCTTCCACTCTCACTCCCATTGCTTGCATTATTATTGATTCCTCCCCTAATACTTCTCCTACTACTCAAGCTTTCCCTTCTTATATTTCTTCTCCCCAAGGCATTATTTCCATGATCTCTTCTGCCATGCGATTTGTTTCTTTCCCTCCTACTTCCCTCGACCTTCCCCAAAATTTCATTGCTCATCTTTCTCGTATGCCCAAGGAGGTTGTAGCCAATGTATTGTCTCAAGTTAATAAAACCTTATCAAGGAGGTTGTAGCCAATGTATTGTCTCAAGTTAGTAAAACCTTATTAAGCTAGCTTATTGGGGGGGTACCCATATTCCTCCTTAAGAAGCACTAGAGACTCCAACAATGGAGAATGTTGAGAAGGTGTTTGAAAGCCTACAAACACAAGAAAAGGAGAGCACGACTAACTTGGCTTCTATAGATGAAATTTAAATTCCTACCCAACAAGAAGAGTAACCAAAAGAGATTCCTAGCACAATGCTTGAAATGAAGAAAACATTTGAGAGGGAAACAAATGTGATTGTAGAATAATCCAATCTGAAACTTCTCCTCCATCTTCCTAAATAGAGTCAAGTTTTGACAAATTTGTTACACCATCATGGTTGTAAAAATAATTGAAACAAAAGCAGCTAATAATAGAAAATCTTGAGTTGAGTCTAGAGGCCATATTTAGCAAGATAGAATGGCCCATAGAGAAGGCAAAGATATGGTCTCATATGACTAAAGATGCCTCTAGCTCTAGGATTTTATATCTGGTTGTGTTTGTTTTTCATATTTTTCTACATTATTATTTTTAAATCATGTAGATTGACATGCACACCAAAGTGGAGACACAATGTAATGGTGAAATTTTTTTAATATACACTTTTACAATTCATTTTTTGCCATATTATGTGAGTGTTTTACTTATTTGACCTTGACACATAATTTTGACTAATCTTCCACTACCCAATTTTCCTTTTGATTCTTAGAAACATAACCAAACCCATCCAAGTAGATATTTATCAACTCTTAGGATACTATTTTTCATTACTAGGTTGATTTCACAACTTGGATTTAAGACTCATGTTCCAAAAATCGAAATTCTCCTTGGGTACTAGCTAACTTCTTTCTAACTAGCCATCATGTATCAACTCCCACACAAAACTATGAGATCGTGTCTTATTCAACCTCAAAATAACACAATCCTTTAAGTCAATTACATCCATTCATTTTTCTTATTCAAGTTCACAAAGAAATACTTATCTAATTCAATCACTCTTTCCTCTATGATAATGTGGCACTACATGAACATATATTGGTGGAATCACCTCTTTATCAACTATTTGTAAGACCACATTTTCATATTAAGTATTTTTCATCACACTTTAACATTTTTGTTCAAAGTTTAAAGCTTTAGGTTGCCTTCATTTAGGACAATGCTTGATGCACTCTTTGCATGCTATCTTGCTTTCTTTTTTATTATAAGGTAATGATTCTTACTTAACAAGCTCCTAAAGGTGTTCGGAGACACCACAATTCCTTATTCTCGTTATAAACTTCAAGGAAGATATTTATTTATAAAGACTAAAGGTTTGTAGGTCATAAATTCATTTATTGACGCTAAAGTTAATTTCTACTAATAGACTTCATTTTGACCATGCTCATGTATTTGATCCAAGGAAAAATTTCAAAATGACCTTGTTAAAATTTTGTCATTTAACTTTTGGTACATCTAAATTTAAATTATGAGAAAAATAGTGGACAACTAAATATTGACTATTGGAATTAACTAAGTATTGCTACTTTTTGGATTTCTAATTTTATAAACTAATTGGATTATATTCTTTAAATCTAATTTTAGTAAAAGAATATTTTATTTCTTTACAGTACAAAGTTTGTAAAAAAATATGTCAAGAAAAAATGTCGTATAAAAAAAAAAGAATAATCGACATTTCAACATACCAACTTAAAAATAATAATTTATCTTTATTAAATTTCAGTTGTGGAAGAAATAATAACCGAAAAAGAATGTCATAGACAATGAATTCCATCATGACAAATTATATGTTTTGAATCATATCATCTGGTTATCTATTTTAAGGGCTTATTATACTTATTATTTTCCTAAGGAAATATAGGATTACTTTACCTATATAATGTGAAATGATCCTCTTATCATAGAGCTGGTTGAAGCTGTATGAGAAGTTATGGTTCTTGCCAACAACCAAACTGCTTAGGATGACTCGTTCTTATTAATGTACTCTTCTAAGGAACCACTAATGTTAGGCCACCATGGTGGTCCTCTTTCACTACAAGTAGAACTTTTGTGTGTGCATAGATATGTATTTGTACATGGGCGAGAGGGGTTTGGGATATATAAATTCATACTTAAAGCATGTGAAATTGGATTTCCATTTATGTAAAGGGCATGTTTATATGCTTTGGAGTCGACCCCTCCACAAAAGCCAAAAATTTACCCTGCGTGGCATATCTATCTATGCAAGAACTCTTCCTTTGTTTTCCCCAATTCAAATTTAAAAATATCAACGGCTAGATTTCCCTCCTCTTTATGGCCACATACGATCTTACTTTGGTACTCGAGAAATGCAGAGCTTGTAAGTCTAGATTCTGGCAGTCCGTCTTCAACGGCAAGCTAGCAACGGACTCGCCTTGTAAATTTTTGGAACTCCAATTATTTTTTAGATCGTTTTATTTTAGGGCTAGATTTCAGTTTATCCGCATTTACTGTGAATTTTGTGTGCTACTCCATGACATGGTATGGATTTTATTAGTTCCAAATGTTTTGAACACCATTCAAAAATGTTGTTTTATTAGTGCTGGCATTATTAGTCATGAAATACTGATTTCTCGTGATTACTGTGTTGTGGCGTAGGGAGCTTTATGTATGTCCTCCTTAGGGCTCTGCATATGGTCTGAAACAAGAAGTATCTATATCAAGGCAAACATTAATGAACGTAGAGAGAATGGGAGGAAAATTTGACAACTTAAAGGTAGATGGATTTTTCTTTCCCTTTTGAATTGATACTGTTCTTGTATGTATAGAAGGAATAATGCAGGGAATGATATGTTAGTTTTTATATGCTGTAGCTTTCTAGGGGAAGGGACAAGGGACACTGTAAGAATACTCGGACAGATTATTCCATTGCATGTTGTATTCTTATGAGCCTTACTATCAAATATTTTCATTTCTGATTTTTTCTTTATCAACCAATGGTTCATTGAAGAAAACACAAAGATGCAAAAAACATGCAAACCCTAAATATTATGTCAACCATTATAGGTAGAAACACCTTTTTTATTGAATAATAGAGTTAACTATTCATTGAAATTAAATTACTACTTCAAGCTAATAGTTCATTTATTTCCTGAGATTTTAGACTCATTATGGTTGATTCAAAAATATTTTGAGGGATTTGATTGACTGTCGATTGGATATGAAGCCCTTAGCTAGTAGCAAGGAAGCATATTTTGGTTCCTTTGCAATCATATGCTATCACTTTAGATATGGAAATGGCTAGCCTGCTTAAAAGTTCAGTCCACTCCCCTGTTGTCCCATCCTAGAATATAGTTTAAATCTGCAACTCAAAATAGAATATTGCACAAGTTTAATAGATTTCCTTTTTATTTCCCTGAGTTAGATTAGACAGCTGAGCCATTGAAAAACATGGACAATAATTGCAGGCTCAAACACCAATTAAAACTCTGCATCAGAAGCCCCCAAAACAGGGGGCTTCTGAGACACAACCACAGAGTTATAGTTCCAGCTTGCCCAACTCAAAATAGAATATTGAACAAGTTTAATAGATTTCATTTTTATTTCCCTAGGTTAGATTAGACAGCTGAGCCATTGAAAAACATGGACAATAATTGTAGGCTCAGACACCGATCTAAACTCTGCCCCAGAAGCCCCAGAAACAGAGGGCTTCTTAGACAACCACGAAGTTATAGTTCCAGCTTGCCCATCGTGCTCCCAAAAAGGGCTGCGGTTCACAAGGCTGAGGATTCTGTGTGTTAAACAAAAAGTAGATCTATTCTAAAGTTCTGTTTTTTCTTTAATCTTTTTAACCGAGGAACTAAAGCTTGGTTGAGTACCAATCAAATATTATCTTTCTGGCTCACATGGAAATGGCTAAAGTCGTATTTACAGTAGGGAAATAATCTCAAAAAAGTTGTATAGCTTGTGTAAAGCATGGGGTACAAATAGAATATGTGGTGCGACTTAGAAATCCCCATCTAAAATTTTAAGAGAAAAATCTTCCCCCAAGCACTTGTGCAAAGCTATCTACCTGCATTGCTTACTCTGATGTGGATATATCTACTTTCAATTGTCCCTCCATTCCATTGCGTAGGATTAAGGAAGCTGCATGCTTTGCCCAAACACTGGGAGATGCTACAAGTACTCCCACAAGTTGCCTCAATATCCTTCGTAACAAGATGGTTCTGTTCCTCAACAAGATTCTTATCTGTTCCTCCAAATATACTCCTGTTAAATAGCCAATTCGAATTGAACAAATGTTAAAGTAAAACAAATCTGTAGCATCCTAAAATGTTTAATTCCTAAAACCAAAGCAATTAGTAATTTGTTGCGGAAAATCATCTTTGACATCAATTTTACCATCAACTTCAAAGAGACAGGAAATGAACAGACAAAATATTGAATTTTTATATATATTGGACAGGCAATGGCTATAACAATTTCAAAAATTATACTTTGAAATCTTACTGACTTCAAGCAAATCTTGCCTAAAAAGAAAAACATTTGAAGGGCTTTTCAGAGTTTTATCACAAGCCATCGCAACAGCCACTGCATCTAATCTTGTTGAATGCCAGTTCTTAGCTTCAAATTCTGATTTCCAATTTAATTTCTTTGAGATCTCACTTTCTCCATGAGAGTCACCAACACAGTAACACGATAATTCTTCATGAGAATACCCACCATCTGTCTCCACTAACCCATTTCCCATTGGGGATGACTATCCAGCCATCAGTGCATCTGATGGCTGTGCCCGTGCAAGCCTGCAGCTAAGGGTAATGCCATAGCCGTATGCGGGTTTATTCTTCCGTGCATTGCACATCGCCTCCATAATACCTCTGCCCCGTCGCCAAACATCAAGTTGCCGATGGAAGAGCTGCCTATTAATCACAGGTAAAAGTCATGTCAGGATGAATTAAATACTGAAATCTCCCGCTGGCTGCTCTGTCTTGGCTAGTTTTTATGGCAGACTGATTATTAATATATGTTTTAAAAATTTAATATAAAAGTTTTAAAATTATTTGAAAGAATATTTTATTTTATTTTTAAATAAAAAATGTCATTTTATTATTTGACTGGAGCTGCGAGCACTTTGGCCTAGTAAGGGTTTGAACCCTGTGACCATCACTAAAACCAAACGACTTGACCATGGAACTACATATATTAAACAATTATAATGATTTTATTTTATTTTAAATAAAATATTAAAACTAATGAAAACTCAATTGTTTCAATCTCAACACAAACATCATCTGTCATAAATACATTGACATTTCAATTTTTACATTGTTTATCTCTTCTATAAACTTTTGTGAACCATTCATTTATATCAGATTCAATTTTATTTTTTGGGGATATGGCTCATGTAATAAGTATACCAATATCTTATTCATTGAATATAAGTAAGGTATATTTAAATGGTACTACACATGAATAAATCATTTATAAATTATTATATTTTTATTAAAATAAATTAATTATTTTATTAAAATTTATAAATAAAATTAACATTGTTTATTTACACCATATTTATTTGTTGCGAATGCGAAATCTATTGCAATAATTGAATTATGTAAATATTTCACCATCAGCTTTTAAATCCATGATGTTTAAATGTCTATGATAAATAAAATATTTTTTACATTGTTTGGTTTTTTATTGTAAAAGAATTTATCTTTTCTTCTTTACATACCACATGCTTACACTTTTTGTATCATTTTTTTTTAGGATTGAAGTGAGTGTACGCTTTTCCATGCATTCAAAACAACTTTCTTCAACAAACATGTCTCTCTTATGCATCAATTGAGTCAAAATATAGTTTAAATAGTGTTTGCATATTGTGTCAATTCCCACCCCCCATTAATAATAAGGATTCAATATATAATTTTACATTCATTCGACAACTTGTAATATTTGCACTTGGATCACTAGAAAGGTTATATTTTCGATGAAAAAAATCACCATAAGTATCACAATGATTGAAATCATTATATGTAATAACCGCAATATCTAATCTACCATACATAACCTCAATATGAAAGTGGGTTGAACAATTCTTTTTTAGGTAAACTTGTGTATCTTTTTTTTTCAAATTTATTTCTATTGTTCATAGGGCCAAAAACACACTAATAACTACTTACACAAGTACTATATATATTATAATTGATATAATAAAAAGAAAATATAAGTTCTAACATGCTTACTTATTATATTAAATTTAAACAAAATTTAAGTACATTTTGATTGTGTGGTTGTTAGGTTCTGTTAAGTTGGACTCTTTATACAATTTGCATACAAATGTTGTTTCTATACTATCTAATAACTTTTTTTTTTAACAATGTGGAAGTCTTTTAAGAGATTATAACACATATGTCTATCTCACTATTATCATCTACAATAGGTGTCTATTCAAAATCAACACTTGAGGAATGATTTCTCTAGTTGAGAATGTTTTACACATCTAAATGAATGAGCGATTTCTCTTTTTTTTTTGTCCATTCTGAATAATGTTAAGATGGTTAGTAGACCTCTATTTTGTTCAAATATGTAAATAATTTTATTAATTTTTTAAATTATTATATGATTATTTTTTATCTTACTTTTCACACTTTTATTTTGAGTTTTAAAATCAAATAAAAATGAAGTTCAATGAGTTATTGCAAAAGAGTATGAATCATTGAGATAAAATCATACAAAATAATTTTTTAATATTAAAATCATAGAAATATCATTATATGTTGAATAAAATAAAATATCATATCCCCTAGTTGAAAGGTTTTTATTTGATATTTTGTTATAACTGGATCTAATATATTTTGTTTCATGTTTTTATTTTCTTGCAAACTAGTAATCAGTACTATAAACCTATGAACTCTAATTTTTATTTTATTTTTTAGATTTTATATTTCATTTGTTTTTTATTTTTCTATTTTTTGATTAATATTTAACTATGAAAAATGAAGTATAATATTTGATATTTAAATGTAAATTGTATTGATATCGTGTGATTGATTTGTGAAATATAATGATGGTAAGATGTGAGTTTTTTTATAGATGTAAATGATAGGGTTGAATCTAATATGTGATTATGAGCAATTTGATGTTATTACTCTATGTATATAATTGAGGAAATACAATGCTATTATATAGATAGATATGATAGTGCAAGCCTAGGATAAATGATGCATATGGTATGTTAGGTTGTAATCATATAGATATATGTGATGGTATAACCCAAAATATACATACGATCGTAAGTTTGCACCATCATATCTATCCATATAATAACATTTTATTATCTAACCATCCTCTATTATATGTATAGAATAATAATATTAAATTATTCATAATCACATATTAGATTCTACTCCACTATTTACATCTATAAAATAAACGCATATCCCACCACCATCATCTCACAAATCAATCATATAATATCAACATAATTTACATATAAATATTAAACACCATCCTTCATCTTTAATATTTAAATATAACAAAAATTTAAAAAATATATATATATATATAAATTATATATATATATTTTTTAAAATAGAGTTCGTACGTTTATGTTACTGATTACTAGTTTGCAATAAAAGAACATAAAATAAAATATTTTAAATTCCTTTACAATAAATATCAAACAAACCTTTTAATCAAATGATATATTCTATTTTATTCAATATATTATGATATTTTTATAATTTTTATATTAAAAAATATTTTGTATGACTTTATCCCAATGATTAATAGACTTTTTTACAACAAGTAATTGAACTTCATGCTTATACTATTTTAAAATTCAAAGTAAAGTGTGAATTAAGGTAAAGAGAAGTATACTATAAAGTGACTAGAAAAAATCAATATAGTTATTTTGACATATTTGAACAAGAGAAGGGTCTACTAACCATCTTAATATTATTCAAAATGAACAGAAAGTATAAATGAGAATCACTCATTTACCTACATGTGCAAAACATTTCTAACTAGAAAAATTATTTTTTAAGTGTTGACCTTTAATGAACACTTGGTAGAGATAATAATAGTGAGACAGATATATGTGCTACAATCCCTTTTGAAAAACTCTATCACTTTGTTAAAGGAGAAATTTTATTGGATAGTACAAAACACCATTTGTATGCAAATTGCATAAATAATCCAACTTAACGCAATTTAAGAACCATACAACCAAAATGTACTCAAATTTTATATCAATTTAATATACTAATTAAATATGCCAAAACTTATATTTTTTTATTTGTTATAGTAATTATAAATATATATTTTGTACATGTGTAAACATTTATTAGTGTGCTTTTAGCTTTGAGGATAATATAAATAAATTTGAAAGCAAGAAAAACAAATGAAAGTTTATCTAAAAAAGGGTTGTTAAACCCACTATTCTGTAAGATTATGTATGATAAACCATTTGTTGTGGTTGTTACATATAATGATTTCAATCATTTTGACGTTAATGGTAAATTTTGTCATGGAAAAGATGACCCTTTTGGTGATCTAATGAGTAGTATTTCACTAAAATTGTCAAATAAATATAAATCATATATTGAATCCTTATTACTAATGGGGTGAATATTGACACAATATTAAACCATTATTACTTACTAGGATCAACCGAAGTTGCAGAGCAAAGAGGATACTAAGTTTTCTTAAGACTCAGATTCTAAGCTAGATTCAAAATATTCTGCCTATGTTATGATCTTCAAATTCTTTTTATAGGAAGAAAAGATGAAGAGATTTACATAAATTTTTGAGTTCCGTGGGCAGATGAAAGATAGGTGAAAATGAGACAAATAGTGTTTGCATTAAAGATATCGACAAACGAGAAAGAGACCCGCATTTCGTAGTGCGGTTTCTTTACAACCGAAAACAAGTACAACAAAGATATCTTTGATCACGAGGATGATGACTCATCTTCACATTAACGTAGCGGAGTTATGACTTTATTCATAAGGTAGCATATTGTGTCCACTTTTCGGTAGTGGGTTTATTGAAGCAAGTCAGATCAATCAGAGGCTCATTGAATAGGATCTGACTCTCCTCTAGAAGGGTCTAGTGATGCAGGATCAAAGTTGGAAAAATATTCATCGGATGTACCGAAGTATCTTTGGTTAAATTCATTATCTTCAGGTTGAGCATTAGGAATGTCTTCGTCATATGTGATTTCATTATGCCAATAAATACTGGTAGTATGACGGACAACGAGGTTGTAACATGAATGATCTTTTTGTATCCACCGAAGGAAGTTGTTGTGTGCCAATTTTCTAATGCGATGAGCAGGATCTAATTGGAACTGAAAGATCTGGCCATGATTATGTTCCTACATCCATAATAACTGAGAAAACCATGTTAAAATATTGGACATCCAAATGATATCAGACATTTTCATTGTGTAAAGAATTACACATGGTTGACGATTGTGAAAACATAAAGTGTTAGCTTTTTTCTTTATAGGGAATGCAATAGACGTTAAACTTTGGACATGACTGAAGGGGTAATCAACTGAGAATTTGTTGTTGAACAAGATTATGCTTGGCAGTCTCACTTTGATGATGTTGTTGACGTTGAAAGAGTGACCAATCAGGTACCTGAAAAGGGTCAAAGACCTCAAGTACATTAGTGCTATAACAAGGTGAATTTTAACTTTTTGTGAAAACTTTTTCGGGTTAGGAAGTCAACAAATATATTTTTCTTTCCTGGGATATGTTCATGTTGAAAGGTGAAGATATCCAAAAACTGAGCCCATCGAACTAAACGACCGCAAAGGGTTTGATCCTTGGAGGCCTTTTTGAAGAACCCTTTGAAGTGCTGCAAATCTGTTCTCAACAGAAAAAGTTTGTCAGCAATAAATAATAGATTATTTTAAAAGAATTTATCATAGCAAGAATTTCTTTATGTGTGCTATGATAATTCAATTGAGCTCTTGTAAAGTTGTTAGATGCGTATCTAACAATGAGTTCTTTATCCCTGTGTTTTTTTTTTAGAAACACCAGCCCAATGATGATGACTGACATCTGTTTCTACTATTTTGAAACTAGGTCCTGGAAGGGCAAGTGGAGGTAGTTGGTCACAACGGTTCTTAATCTGTTGGATTGCAACAAAATGTTGTTCTGTCCAATCTGGAGCATCCTTTTTGAGTAGTTGATTTAATAGGTGTCTATCAAGTGCCATCTGAGAATAAAACCCAGAAATATAATTTACGACACCAAGAAATCGTTGTAGGGATTCCTTGTCAATTATAATCATATTGTTGATGCATCAGAGAATATGTTCCTGAGCTTCCATCTGACCATGAGCCAGGAGTTTGACGCCAACAAATATAATTTCTTTTTGAGAAAAATGGCACTTGCTAGGATTGAGAAGCAATCCATGTTTCTTTACAAAGATCAAGAAATTTTCTTGAGGTGTTCAAAATGGGTCTTTGGACACTGACTAAATACAAGGATGTCATCAATATATGAAGCAATGAAAGCAAAGTGCTTTCGAAAGATGTCATCCATATGTTTCTAAAATATGGAAGGAACTGTTTTGATACCAAAAGGAAGATTCGTCCATTGGTATAGTCCTTGTGGAATAGAGAAAATAATTTTATACTGATCTTCTTGAACAATTTTGATTTTCCAGAAATTGCAAAAGAGATCAAACTTGGAATAGATGTTTGATCCTTGAATGCTGCGCCAAATGTGATGCATGGATGGAAGTGGATATTGGTTGTCAAACAGACAAACATTAATAGGTTTATAATTTATGACAAATCTTTTTTCATTGGTTATGTGACCAAGTTCATCCTTTTTGGTGACATACATCACATGACAGTTGAAAGGAGATGAGGATGACTGGATGAATCCTAATTGGAGAAGATCATCTATTTCATTTTTTACAACTTCTAAGGCTTTTTGGTTGAAAGGGAAATAATTGGCCTTAGCTGTGGGTCGAAGTTTTGTTCCTGTAAGAGGATTTTTAGCGAAAGGAAGGCTATAGGTTATCTTCCTTTGAGATTCAACATCTGTATGAACTGTTGAAATAGAATGAGAGAGTTCTATATGATGAGTATACTGATTGTTTTCTACTCTAGTGGCAGTATTATAAACACTATTTGTAAGGTTGCGAGTGTTTATAGTATGTAAGGTTGCGAGTGTTTGTGCGCGTTCAGTAGCATGTTTAGTTTTATGTCGAGCAAGATGCTTTTGACCATTATAATGCCAAGCAAGACATCCACATTTTGAATAATGTTTAAACTTATTCATACAATCAGACAAACGACAAGGACCATAGGTTTGTGATTAGAAAGTATGATATGGTGATTGTGAGGGTGTAGTGTGAAAACTAGCACTAGAGTTGCTTCTTGAGAGAGTTGGTTGTTGCTCAATGTGAGTAGACTGAGAACGTTGTACTGGTGGTACAGGTGGTACACGACTAGGTGTAGGAGACAAAGGAACTACCTGTGTATTGGATATCGTTGGTGCTCCAAAGTTAATGACAACTTCGTCATTAATCTCTAGGTAATCCCATTCGAGGATCTTCCATTAAATTTAGACTACACTAAATTGTTCATCTCTAGGTAATCCCATTCGAGAATCTTTTATTAAAGGTATGCTTGTATTAAAGAGACGGTATTGAACAAATAAAAATAAGGTGTGGTCAACCGATCCTTCTTTCATAAAGAGATTTTTAGTTAAAAAATTGAAGGATAGTACTTTATCTAGGCTATCATCTTTAAGACTGACTGACTGATTTAGAACAACGTCCATTTGGACTGGACCATAAGCCATTGTATCAGAAATAGCTCCTAGCATAACATCAGTTTTTTCTTTATATGCCTATTATCATATAAAAGCATTAGGACATTTACAAGTAGACTTTGAAAGTAATGACCTTCTAAACCAAAATGAACCCAAGAGAAATGTATATATTGATATGCATTAGGACTGGAATGTGTCATCTTTCTATATTTCTGGATTTCTTTATCATATAGTAATTGTAAGTTTTCTAGATGATCCATTATGTATTTTATACTATATTTCAGCTATTTTACGTAGATGTCTTTCATGATACTGCATTTATGCTTAAGTATCATAAAAGACATTTATGTAAAATAGCTGAAATACAGTATAAGATACATAATGGATCATCTTGAAACTTACAATTACTGTCTGATAATGAAATCTAGAAATATAGAAAGATGACACAATCCAGTCCTAATGCATATCAGTATATACATTTCTGTTGGGTTCATTTTGGTTTAGAAGGTCATTACCATCAAAGTCTATCTGTAAATGTCGTAATGTTTTTATATGATAATAGACATGTAAAGAAAATCGATGCTATACTAGGAGCTGTTTTTGATACAATGACTTATTATCCAGTCCAAATGGACGTTGTTCTAAATTACTCAGTCAGTCTCAAAGATGATGACCTGGATAAAGTACAATTCTTCAATTTTTTACTAAATTTTTTTTTATAAAAGAAGGATCGATTGACCACACCTCATTCTTCTTTGTTCAACACCATCTTTTTAATACAACCATACCTTTAATGGAAGATCTTCGAATGAGATTACCTAGAGATGAACAATTTAGTGTAGTTTGGAGTTCTACCAGTTAGTTTGGTCAAATCTGTATTCAAAATAAGTCAAATTCAAAGATATCTAGTTACCTCAAAGATGGGCAATGAAATTATTTGAGTCTAAATATGACCACCCAAAGGTTCCTCAACTTCAAGGTCTTACCATTGAAGAAATTAATGATGAAGCTATCATTAACTGTGGAACACCAACGATATCCAATACACGGGTAGTTCCTCCGTCTCCTGCACCCAATCATGCACCACCTGTACCACCAGTACAACATTCTCAGTCTACTCACATTGAGCAACAACCAACTCTCTCAAGAAGCAACTCTAGTGCTAGTTTTCACACTGCACCCTCACAATCACCATATCATACTTTCCAGTCACAAACCTATGGTCCTTGTCGTCTTCCTAATTATATGAATATGTTTAAACATGATTTAGAATGTGGATGTCTTGGTTGGCATTATAATGGTCAAGAGCATTTTGCTTGACATAAAGCTAAACGCGCTGCTGAATGCGCACAAGAAGCTGCTAATAAAGTAATTGCCAAAACTGCTACAAAAGCTACCGCATATGCCAAACGACCGTAATCGGTCAACCCTTTATGCAATTCTGCTACGTTTTACCAAGATATACCAATTCGACAGCCAACTCAACCAACCGTTGCCACACCACCGTGTCAACGTCCTGAATTTACTGAAGATTCCTTTGGTTTACTTCACTATAAGAATTGTTCTTACACTTTCAATCCACCTGTTACTATTTGCCAGATCCATGAGAAACCTCATTTTCCTTCTGGTTTTGATAAAGTCAAGCGTGATAGCCAGCGTGTTGCTCACTTTTATAAGTTCAATTATTCATGGGATAATGATGATTACTCTTGCCCTGCTTGTCAAGAAGTTATGTGGACTGTTAAACAAATCAAAGATCATTGTTGTGATACGTATGATGATGGGTTTGATATGATTGCTGATATTCAGAAAACCTTTGCAACCAAATCTCACCCTCAGCTTAAGCCTGAATCAGTCAATCTCTTAGATGAGTATTACTATCACACTGCCACAGTCCTTGAACCACCTATAAATCATAACCAAACTTGTCTTGTATGTCTTGCTCCTAGAGAACTCCCTGATAAAGCTATCCACCATATTAAATTCATAAATCTTGAATTAGATGTATATGATGGTCTTATAGGCATGAACACACTTAAAGATTGGGAACCAATTACCATCACTCGAGATTCCATCTCACTCAAAGAGAATCACTGTAAAGTTCCTCGCCTGCATATTGAGCAATGCAACACAACAAAGATTCAACGAGTAACTGTTTGAAAACCTAATAACAGAATTTGGTTCACAAACCAATAGTTTGCTATCCAACAACCCTTACAGTCCTTAATCAACTAATTTCAGCCTATACTTACTAAGGACTTATCCAAATCTCAAAGGAAGATGACCTGTAGCCTTCATTTTGCTAAAAATCCTCTTATAGGAATAGAACTTCGACCCACAGCTAAGGTCAACTATTTCCCTTTCAACCAAGAAGCCTTATAAGTTGTAAAAAATGAAATAGATGATCTTCTCCAATTAGGATTCATTTATTCATCCTCATCTCCTTTCAGCTGTCATGCGATGTATGTCACCAAAAAGGATGAACTTGGTCACATAACCAATGGAATTTTTTTTATCATAAATTATAAACCTCTTAATGTTTGTCTGCTTGACAACCAATATCCACTTCCATCCATTGACCACATTTGGCGCAACATTCAAGGGTCAAACATCTATTCCAAGTTTGATCTCTCTCGCGGTTTCTAGCAAATAAAAATTGTTGAAGAAGATCAGTATAAAATTGCTTTCTCTATTCCATAAGGACTATACCAATGGATGATTCTTCTTTTTCATATCAAAACAACTCCTTCCATATTTCAAAACATATGGATGACATCTTTCGAAAGCACTCTGCTTTCTTTGCTCCATATATTGATGACATCCTTGTATTTATTCAGTGTCCAAAGACCCATTTTGAACACCTCAAGAAATTTCTTAATCTCTGTAAAGAACATGGATTGGTTTCAATCCCAGCAAGTGCCATTTTGCTCAAGAAGAAATTATATTTGTTGGCGTCAAACTCCTGGCTCATGGTCAGATGGAAGCTTAGGAACATATTCCCCGATGCATCAACAATATGATTATAACTGACAAGGAATCCCTGCAATGATTTATTGGTCTAGTAAATTATATTTCTGGGTTTTATTCTCACATAGCACATGATAGACACTTATTGAATCAACTACTCAAGAAAGATGCTCCAGACTAGACAAAACAACATTATGGTGCAATCCAACAGATTAAGAACCGTTGTGAACAACTACCTCCACTTGCCCTTCTAGGACCTGGTTTCAAAATAGTAGAAACAGATGCCAGTCATCATCATTGGGCTGGTGTTCTCAAAGAAAAAAATGAGGATAAAGAACTCATTGTCAGATACGCATCTAACACCTTCACATGAGCTCAATTGAATTAGCATAGCACACATAAAGAAATTCTTGCTGTGATAAATTCTTTTAAATTCTTTTAAATTATTTATTGCCGAGAAACTCTTTCTGTTGAAAATAGATTTACAACAGTTCAAAGGTTTCTTAAAAAAAGCCTCCAATGATCAAACCCTCTGCGACCGTTTAGTCCGATGAGCTCAGTTTCTGGATATTTTCACCTTTGAACATGAACATATCCCAAGAAAGAAAAATATATTTGCTGACTTCCTAACCAGAGAAGGTTTTCAAGAAAAAGTTAAATTCGCCTTGTTAGTTCAACCAACACTAATGTACTTGAAGTTCTTGACCTTTTTCAGATACCTG
Source organism: Sequoia sempervirens (assembly GCA_007258455.2). NCBI lineage: Eukaryota > Viridiplantae > Streptophyta > Pinopsida > Cupressales > Cupressaceae > Sequoia > Sequoia sempervirens. The sequence continues at coordinate 30,110 of VDFB02081092.1, read as the reverse complement.
ATTGGTCACTCTTTCAACATCAACAACATCATCGAAGTGAGACTGCCAAGCATAATCTTGTTGAACACCAAATTCTCAGTTGGTTACCCTTGCAGTTCTGTCCAAAGTTTAACTTCTATCGCATTCCCTATGAAGAAAAAAGCTAACACATTGTGTTTTCACAATCGTCGACCATGTGTAATTCTTTACATAATGAAAATGTTTGATATCCTTTGGATGTCTAATATTTTAACATGGTTTTCTCAATTATTATGGATGCAGGAACATAATCATGGTCAAATCTTTCAGTTCCAATTAGATTGTGATTATAACATTCCACCATACAGTTCTAATCGAAGCTCTACCCTTGAACGCCTCTTTTAAGATATTGGGCCTTAAGGATTTTATCTTTCAAAAGATCCTACTCATCGCATTAGAAAATTGGCACACAACAACTTCCTTCGGTGGATACAAAAAGATCATTTATGTTCCGACCTCGTTGTCCGTCATACTACCAGTATTTATTGGCATAATGAAATCACATATGACGAAGACATTCCTAATGCTCAACCTGAAGACAATGAATTTAGCCAATGATACTTTGGTACATTCGATGAATATTCTTCCAACTTTGATCCTGCATCACTAGACCCTTCTAGAGGAGAGTTAGATCCTATTCAATCAGCCTCTGATTGATCTGACTTGCTTTAGTAAACCCACTACCGAAAAGTGGACACAAGATGCTACCTTATGAATAAAGCCGTAACTCCACTACATTAATGTGAAGATGAGTCATCATCCTCATGATCAAAGACATCTTTGTCGTACTTGTTTTCGGTTGTAAAATAACTGCACTACGAAATGCGGGTCCCTTTCTCGTTTGTCGATATCTTTAATGCAGACACTATTTGTCTCATTTTCACCTGTCCTTCATTTGCCCATGGAACTCAAAAATTTATATAAATCTCTTCATCCTTTCTTCCTATAAAAAGGATTCGAGGATCATAACATAGACAAAATGTTTTCAGTCTAGCTTAGAATTTGAGTCTTAGGAAAACTTAGTATCCTCTTTGCCCTGCAACTTCGGTTGATCCTAATAAATGAGAATGGACAAAAAAATACATATTTGTTAAACGATGGTTGACGCAGTCGATAAATAAAAGGGGTACATATTTGTTTAAGAAAGATGTTTTGAATGTATTAAAAAAAGTACGATCACTTTAATCCCAAAAATAAAGATGATGTAGAAAGTGTAAGCATGTGATATGTAGAGGAGAAAAATACCTTCTACTATAAAGACCAAACACTGAAAAAAATATTTCATTTATCATGAGCATCCAAACAACATGGATACGCGAAATGATAGTGAAACATTGATATATTTCAATTATTGCAATGGATTCCACATTCTTAATGAATATAGTATAAGTAAAACAATGTTAATTATATTTATAGATTTTAATAAAATCATTAAATTTATTTTAATAAAAATATATAATTTATCAATGGTTTATTCATGTGTAATACCAGTTATATGTCTTGTTTGTATTCGATGAACAAGAGGTTAGTATACCTATTACATGAGTCATATCCTCAAAAAATAAAGTTGAGGATATAAATAAACGACTTTCAAAAGTTTATAGAAGAGGGAACAATGTAAAAGAAAATGGAATGTCAATATATTTATGACAAATGATTCTTGTGCTAAGATTGAAGCAATCAAGTTTTTTATTTTCCTTAATTTTTTATTTATATTAAAATACACTCGTCATAATTGCTTAATATTTTGTCTATAAAAACATATACTCATTGTAATTGATTTCATAGTTAACAAAAACTTCTATCATTTTAACAATTAATTTTTTAAGAATGCTACTTATGAGTTTTTATAATGTAACTTGTAGATTATTCTTTGATTTTCAAATATTTTATGTATTTAGCATGTACATAAGACATGGTTGAAGAATGTATATATGTAAGTTAATCTTTAATTAAAAATATGTGGAATAGTTAAACATTACATGTTTGAACCTCATAGTGTGATATTATATTCTATAACCTAGGTATGTTAGTAGTAAAGATGTTGGAACTAATGTATTTGATAGATTGAGTGATATAATGTATGCAATGAGTAATAATGAAAACATCATTACTCACATGATAAAAAAATTCATGAGGAAATTCAAAGTAAAGAAATTTATTGATTACTTTCAAAAGCCTTAGTGTTATGATGAGACTTGTATTGGTAAGTTTATTAAATTATTTATTATAATTTTTATGCACTTACATCGTTTAAATTATTTTTATTTATACTAAGACATTATTTTTTTTGTTTATATAGTGATGCGGACAAAAAACTATAGAAGTTTCCCTCATGTAAATCAAGAAAAAACAATGCTTCTATAGTTGTATTATTTTTACATTAAGAGTCACTATTTAAGTGAACGTGCTAAGAGATGTATGACGAGAATGAATTGACTTAGTCATACACTTCATAAGACAGAGTCATTCTATAAAATTAAAAAAAAATTTCAATTATTTATATTTCTAACTAACTTAAAAATATATATTACACAACTACATTAAAGGTAGAAAATAATAGCAGATGCAAATTGTTATCCATATGATCTCTTCCCTAACACATAAGATAAAAAAAAAAAATAGTTCCAACAAAATGGTATCTTGTTAGAAAATTTGGACCAAATTCACATGTGTGTGACTGTTAATGGACAAATGAAGGAAACACATGCAAACATGTCTTAAACATTTTAAATCTTGTAAAAAAAACTAAAAAATGAGCAAGATCAAGTTGTTGGTATGGGTCATTCGAGATTTAAGTTGAATATTTATATGTTAAAAGATTTTTATATATTTTTCAAAAATAACTAAATTAATCTTATTAAATTATAGATGGTATTTACTTCATTGCTTGATGGTAATGACAATGTTAGAGGGAGTTTTTGTCATGAAAATAATATAATTGGTAATGTTGATATGACTTTTACAATTAAATGTTTGATGTTTTTTATGGTTCTTAAAATTAATTAAATCTTAATCCAATTATAGATGGTTGTAATCAAATAGAAGATCACAAATGTGTTTGGGGTTGTCACATGTGAAGATGAATCTTGAACAAGTAAATTTCAGTGCCACGATTTTATAATGAAATATTAAGATATTTTAAAATATATTTTTAGATTTAATTATTTTTTTATTTCTATTATAGATGGTTGGAAATCATCTGATGCTTCAAAAGATAACTTTCAAAATTCTGTTAATTATTTAAATCATTTTGTCTAAAATTTCTCAAATAGCAAAGATGAAAAAATACTTTTAGTCAATGTATTAAAAGATTGATAAAAAATATTCATACATCTCTTCCTTCCTCTTCCAAATTTACATTAGTCACTAATTCAGAGAAATGTCTAGGAGACAAATATCACCATGGTTTAGTTCAAACAAAATGCACAAACATCATTTTACTCATCAAATAGATTGTTATTTCTGAAGATTTGAATGAAACAACCGATGAGTATTAAATTTTTTAATTCCCCTCTACAACATATAGAAAACAAAATAAAAAAAAGGTCATTAAGCACTTAGGACTCTCAATACAAGAATAAAAAGTTATTATTAAGCAACAACATAGTGAGTACATTTATTCAAAAACATTTTAGTAATTTATATAACAATATTTTTTGTTTAAAAATAGTAATTGTCATAGGATGGGGAGCTCCTTAGGTGGTGGTGATGGCAGTGGCATTTTTTCAAATTTTGAAGTGGCAGGAATTATGGCTGATGCGTCTGGCGGTAATGACAGTCGATTTGCTTATGGGAGGGTGATGTCGGCGGGGCCCTTATTGCAGGTAAGCTGTGTGGGTGACCTCTTGTGGCTAATGTTCTTTTGGATGGGAAATGGGCTTTGAAGAGTGTGTGCTCGACACATTCCCCGGTGTCTAGCTCTGAAAAAGTGGTACTTGGCCCTAAAAAGTCAGGGAATGGTCTATCTTCGAACGAGAATGATGGGACTCTTAATGTCAGCGGGGCCCTTATTGCATGTAAGTTGTGTGGGTCCCCTCTTGTGGCTAATGTTCTTTTGGATGGGAAATGGGCTTTGAAGAGTGTGTGCTTGACGCATTCCCCAGTGTCTGGCTCTGAAAAAGTGGTACCTGGCCCTAAAAAGTCAGGGAATGGTCTAGCTTCGAACACGAATGATGCGACTCTTAATGTTGAGGGTATCTGGTCTGACAAGACTGAGAATGCTTTCTTGTCTAGTTCCTCTCTCGAATGGTCAAATTTGTTTAGCTTTAAGCCTAAGGGAAAAATTACTTCCCCATCGGTGCCCTTTGTTATGTATCATCTTGAGGTTTGAAAGACAACTTGCCTAAGGGGCAACTATAGTCCGAGGCAACTAGAGTTGACCACCCACCCATAGAAGGTGCCCAACCCCCCTATCGGTATATTAGTTGAAGGTCCCTAGCTCCCCCTATCGGTATATTAGTTGAAGGTTCCCAGGTGGAAGGAAGAGAAATATCAGTATATTAGTTGAAGGTCCCCAACCCCCCCAATTGGTATATTAGTTGAAGGTGCCTTGGGAATTGCCCTACTATTCTAAGGGGCAACTAGAATCCCTCCCCACTAAGGCCATATGGTCGGTGCCGAAGGCATAGCCTGCTAGCATAAGGTGGGTGCCCTTTGTTGCAAATAAAAAGAATGGGGAGTACTCTGTTTTAGTTTCAGACTATATTGTTGAAAAAAGAATGTCAAATATGGATATGGAATTTTTGGGTAAATTTGTTGGTCCCCAACCTCATATTGAGCTGGTCCACAAGTTTACTTTAAGTCGCTGGAAACCTAAAGGACAAGTTGAAGTGGCTACTATGGCCAAAGGTTTCTTTTCTTTTTCCTTCAACTATGAGGATGATTTGGTGACAACACTAATAGGTGCCCCATGGTTCGTTGGGAAGTCTTCGTTGATGTTGAAGAAATGGGTGACGAGCTTTAATCTGGATGTGTGCTCTTTCTCAGTTGCTCCGGTTTGGGTTAGATTGCCTGGCCTCCTGCTGGAGTTTTGGGATGAGGAAGTGTTTAAAGGGATTGCTAGCACGTTTGGCAGCTTGTTGTCGATTGACCAAATGACAGCTTTTAGAAAGTGGCTAGTTTACACCAGATTTTGTGTGAATGTAGTGCATTTTGTTGATTTTCCTTCAATGGTTAAGATTAATTCTAAACTTGGGTTGTGCGAGCAATTGGTCGAGTTCGAGTCGAACCCCTTTCCCTGCTTCCATTGTAAAAAAGTTGGTCACTAGGCCAAAAAATGTCCTCTCAAAGTTCCTAAGCAAATGACTAAACAATGGAGAGAGGTAGAGAAGCCTCCTGTTAAGGAGGTGGAGTCAGTTATTTCTCCAACTTAGGAGGCAGTTGTACCTTCTGACCAGGAGGAGGTGCCTATTGGTGTGATCCCCTTAGAGGTTTTTGAAGAGACACTTTTGGGTGAGGTGGATAAGGTGTTGGAAGGTCAACCAGCTCTAGGGGAAATGAATCAGGTTCTGGACCAGGTTGATAAGGTATGTTTGTCTCCTGGTCTCAATGAGGATAGGCTTGTGATGATAGAGGACATCTCTTCAGTGACTGTTGCTTCTGGATCTCCCTCTGGGGGAGGATTCTCTCAAAATATGGTGGTGAAGATTGAGGGTTGGGAGTTAAAGCATGATGTTAAGGAGCTTGAGGATTTGGAGGAAGATCCGCTTTACACTCAAGTTCATGGTCAAAATAGGAAGAAACACTCTCCTTCGCCAGGAGTTCTAATAAGAAATAGGCAGAGGTCAGACTATGGGTCTGAGCTGAGGGGTAGAGGCCGGCCTCCAGCTAATGTTGCAAGGGAGAAGGAGAGCCAGATGGATATTGCTGATGGAATATAGAGAACCCTACTGGATATGTTCTCTAAGAGCACCTTCCATAAATCATCATGAAGATTATCTCCTGGAATATGAGGGGATTGAATCACCCTCACAAGCCTGATCTCTTGGCTAATCTGGTAAGAGATCATCGCCCTGATATTGTTCTAATCCAAGAAACTAAAATGGGATTGGATAAACTTTCTATATTGAAATTGAAGCTTTTCAAGGATTGTGGTATGCATTGTTCTGAGGCAACTAATGCCTCAGGTGGGATAGTGAATTTTTGGAATCTTCGGGTTATTAGAGGTGTCGAGGTGTTTAATGATAGTAATCATGTGGCTACTTCTTTTTTCCACCTTCATGATAAGTTTTCCTAGAATTTGTCTAATATTTATGCTCCTAATTATAAGCGAGCTAGAAAAAGGCTTTGGGAGAATTTTGCTTCTTTTAAAGATTGTCATAATGTTGGAAATTGGTTGGTTATAGGTGATTTTAATACTCCTTTGCATGATACTGATAAGTTGGTGGTTCACATAATGTGGATGATAGTAGACTTGATCGTATGCAGTTTATTAATGATTCGACTTTGATTGATCTAGATTTGAAAGGGGCTTCCTTTACCTGGTTGAATAGGCATGTTGGGGATGCCCTTATCTAGGTTAAGCTGGATCGTGCTCTTTTAAACCTGGAATGGTTAGCCCACTATTCTTGTTCTCTCTCAGCTCTTACCAAACTAGGTTCAAATCACTTCCCTTTAGCTCTCTCTGTGGATTTATTGGGTGGTAAGAACTTTCCCTTCAGGTTTGAGAAAATGTGGACTTGTCATCCTGATCTAGGTAACTTGATTAAGGATTGGTGGAACATTAATGTGGATGGGTCGACTATGTTCAGAGTTGTTAAAAAGCTAGCTAATGTTAAGCTTAATGTTAGGAAATGGAATTGTACCTCGTTTGGCCATATTTTCTTGGAAAAGGAAGGGGTTTCTAAGGAGCTTCATTTAGTTCAGCAAGCTATTCAGACATTTGGGTATGATCAGGATTTGATTTTGAAGGAAAATGTTATACTTTCCAAGTTGCATAATATAATTGCCGAGGAAGAATTTGGGAAGCAATGGTCGAGGATCATGTGGTTGAAGAGTGGGGATAAAAATACTAAATTTTTCTATATGTCGACACTAAAACACAAGGCTTCTAATAGGATTAATCTGATCAATTTTAATAACCATGTTCTGGAGAAGGATGTTGATTTACAGAATATTGTTGCCTCCTATTGTGCTCAGTTGCTGTGAATGGAGGGGGAGCTTTATTTTGCTTATCAAGAAGATATTTGAGGGATATTCCTCGTTTAGGATGATGAGGTCAACAAGCAGTTGGTTTGTATTCCTTCGGTGGATGAAATTCGGTGTGTTGTGTTCTCATGTTCTTTTTTCAGTCTTTTTGGGAAATTATTATGAAAGATGTTGTCGCGAATACTAAGGAGTTTTTCAGGTTGGGTACCCTTTTGAAGGAATTGAATTCCACTTTCCTTGTTTTGATCCCCAAGAAGTCGGGGGCTACTTCTTTTGAGGAGTTTCGCCCTATTAGTTTGTGTAATTTTCTTTATAAGATCTTCTCCAAGGTTCTGGTGCTGAGGCTACAGAAAATATTTCCTTTTATCATTTCTCCCCAGCAGAATGGTTTTGTGGCTGGTAGGCAAATTTTGGACTCCATTCTTACTGTTCATGAGAATATTCATCCTCTTACTATTAATAAACAGGTTGGGTTTATCCTCAAGCTTGATTTACTTAAGGCTTATGATAGAGTGGATTGGGGATTTTTGTCTAAGATTCTTATCTCGTTTGGTTTTGGGGAGAAAATGGTGGCTTTGGTCCATCAATTTATCTCGACTATGAGGTTCTCTATGCTCATGAATGGTTCTCCTTCTCCCCTCTTTGATTGTTTCAGAGGTTTGCGGCAAGGGGATCCTATCTCTCCTTTTTCATGTATTATAATGGTTGAGTCTTTGGGTCATCTTATTCAAAGATTTGTTAACTATGGTCTTTTTCTGGGTTAGCCCCTTCTTCTGCTAACCTTGTTAGCTCCCATCAAGAATTTTTGGATGATTCTCTTTTTCTTGGGCAGGCTACGATCAAGGAAGTTAAGGCTATTAAATAGATTCTGCAAATGTATGAGGTTTCTTCTAGGTAGAAGGTTAGCCTTCAGAAGAGTGTGCTTTTCTTTTTCAACACTCTGATTGCTAGACAAAATAAGATTGCTAGAATTCTGCAGTGTCAAATTGGTGAACTTCCTGCTTCCTACTTAGGGCTTCCCCTTTGCTCTAAGGCTCTAAATTATTTGTGGAGAGGGTTGATCAACAAATTCAATTCTAAGTTGGCTAGATGGAAGGGGGCTTTGTTGAGCCAAGCTGATAAAGTGCAATTGATTAAATCCACCTTTCAGAATATCCCGGTTTATGTCCTTAGTCTTTTTCACATGCCAAGGAAATTTGTGGCTATTTTGGAAGGAATTCAAAAAAAATTCCTATGGATGGGTGTTGAAGACAAAAAAATGACTCATTTAGTTGCTTGGGATGATGTTTGTAGGCCTAAAAGGGCTAGTGGTCTTGGAATTCACAAAATTAGAATGTTTAATGTTGCCCTCTTGGGTAAACAGTTATGGAATCTTCTGGATGCTAAAAGTAAGTGGGTGAAAATTGTTCGGAGCAAATACCTTCATGGTGATGTTGAGATTAGAGATTTTTTATCTCAGGAGTTTATTCCTCCGAGTGGGCCTGTGCTATGGAATTGTATGTTAAAGGCTCATAGGCTTATAGCTAAGGGTCTCTTTTGGCAATTGGGTAATGTGAGGAGTATTATGTTCTGGGATGATAATTGGTTGGGTAATGGGCCACTTGAGGATGTGCCATGGGCCCAACCCTTTATGGATTTGTGTTTGCGATAGTTTGGCAGGCTTGTTGCTGATTATATTGATGGAGGCTGTTGGAGGAAGTTGCATGAGGTGGACCCTGGTCTAGAATGTATTTATAAGGCTATCTCTTCGGTTCATATCCCTTCTTTCCCTTCTCTTGATAGGTTTGTTTGGAAGCCCTCCTCAGAGGGTAAGTTTACTGTTGCTTCGACTTTTCATATCAATGACTCTTTTACTGGCCTGCCTCCTTTTTGGGCATCTGTTTGGTCTTCTAGGTTGATTCCCAAGATCAACATCTTTTAGATCTTTTGTTAGAACAAAATTCTTACTACTGATAATTTGATTAAAAGAGGTTTTGTTATGCCCAATAGATGCTTTCTTTGGTGTGATATGGAATTATGTGCTATCACTTTGGAATCTTAGTTGGGTCTTCCTTGGCTCTATCAAAGATCTATGGCTTCAATGGGTTGGCCCCTCTTTTAATTTGGCTCTGTAGATTCTTCGGTCTCTAACTCTGCCTTGTGATTTGGGGGGTGTGGTTGGAAAGGAACAACACAATCTTTAGAAACACTGCTATTTTGGCTTTATCTATTGCCTTTAAGATTTGTGCGGGTATAAAGGAAAATTTTCTGGTTGGAATGTCCTTTCTTGCTTGCCAAAAATAAATCTTTGTTCCTATGAAATGTCGATTGCTCAAAAGTGGAAGTTGCTGTGTTATATTTCTCTCCCTATTTCCAGAGGGAAATCCTCCAGAGATGGTGTTGTTTAGAAGGCGCCACCAGATGGTTGGGTTAGGATTAATTTTGATGGCTCTGCTAAAGGAAATCTAGGACTTGCTGGATGTGGAGGAGTGATTAGAAATTCTAATGGTAGGCTAGTCTTCGCAGTGGCGCTCCCTTTGGGAATCCAGACAAACCACTTTGCGGAGGCAGCTGCAGCTTATCATGGTCTCAAGTTGGCACAAAGGAAAGGGTTTAGGAAGGTTTGTTTGGAGGGCGATTCCATGAACATTATCAATAATCTTAAGAATGCCTCTCCTCCTTTTTGGACCATTGAAGCCTTGGTTAGGGACTTTATTAATATTATCAAGTCCTTTGATAATGTTTATATATCCCATATTCTGAGAGAGGGAAATAGGTTGGTGGATTTCTTTGCCAACTATGGTGTTCGTGATTATAAGGAGTGGGATTTAAATGACCCTATTCCTTTTGAGGCTACGAGTATTGTCAATAATGAATGCTAATTATTTGATGATCTTATTTTACATAAAGGGTTTATGTCCTTGATCATATGGTTGATTGTCATGCTTAAAGATGATAAAGCTTTGTGTAGGTTTGATGACTTTCATAAGGCGCAAAGTTCTAATTCATTATTGCATCTTTGTCCAGTGCCTAGCTTCACACAAATTCTGCATGTTGGTTGCCTTTGCCTTGAGAGACTTCTGCACTCTCATTCTTTTCTAGTTTGTGCTTGTCTCTGCTTAGAGTGCTTTTGGTTGGGGGCTTGGACTCTACATCTTAAGATTTTTGCTATGGGCAGGGAGCGCAATCATGCTAAGCCGAAGTCTTGCGATACTGCTAAGTAGAGGAAAGAGGTTTGGGAGATATTAGAAAAGGGTGGCCTTACTCTGTTTATAGAAAAAATGCATGGTAACAATCCGCATGTTACTGATTGGTTTGTTCGAAGCTAGAAGGAGAGATCCTTGAATCTGGGAGGGAGGGAAATGGTAGTCGATGAAGAATTTATTGCCCAAATTATAGGATTGGCCATGTAGGGCATGAAGGTTTTTAGGGATAAAAAAGAAGCGTAGGCAGTGATGGCCATATTCTTTAAAGAGAATGAGGCTATTGATTTTAAGCCAGCTAAGAGTGGCGGGTATCAGAGGAATTCGTTGAAAGCAATTTGGCGTGATGTGGCTAAAGAAATCACGAGGTATGTAACTTTGGAAGGCAGATATACTGTGATTAGTGCTTATCATTTCATATTGCTTAATCATTTCCGGCACAAGAAAAGGGTGTCCTTCCCTTATTAGCCGCTTATGTTGCTTGATACAGGGATTAAGGAGCATTATAAAAACCCCAAGAACCCTGTTCTGCACGTGGGGTTAATTCTCCTTATTCATAAACATGTCAAAGCCCGTGAGGTGCATAAGTCCCCTATTGCCCTGCATGATAATTTGGCCAAGCCCTAGGAGAGTTATGACACTGATTCGGGTGATGGTAGGGGTGGTAAGATTGTTAAGAAGAGGAGGCTCATTTTGAATAAGGATTCAGAGACAAATAGGGATGATGATGTTGATTATGTCCCAGATTCTTATGCTACTATGTAGGAGGGCCCCACCTCCCCTGTTGTGGATCAGACTAGTAAAAGGAAGTTGGGGGTTAAGGTGGGCTATACGACTTGTAGTGATGAGGTGGAGGCAAGCATTCCTATTAAAAGGGGTAAGGTCAATGCTGACCTTTATGGAAAAGCCTCCTCTCCTCCCCTTGTGACTAGAATTATGCAAGACATAGTTGTTGGTAGTCAAAAGAGAAAGGTGTTGGATGCAGACCAGCTCGTGGAGCAAGGTTTCCCTCTCTCCCTTGCTGGTAGCATTTATGGTGAGGCTCTGGGTGTTGTTATTGGTCTGCAGAAGCAGGGAAGGGATGTGACTGAGGGTGGTGTTGTGATGGGCACCAGGAAGGAGGAAGTGGAAAGACTACTTAAAAGGAAGGCTATTATGGAGGAAATTGCCCACTCCATTCAAATTTTGAAGACTCCCGTTCCTGTTGGTAAAGGTAAGCATTTTTCTAGTGATAAAGCTCCTTTCGGTCCTCCTGATGAGGATGTTGCTATGGGAAAGCGTATTGAGAATTTTGATAGGGAGGGGTTATTTGATGTGTTGGGCTCGGCCCATGATTTTGTTAATGTTTTGTTTAAGTTGTTTAAGTGGTTTTTTATGAGATCAACAAGACCAACATTAGAATTCATGGCATTGCTAGTAAGGCCGAGGACACTTCTATCCAAAGCCAAATTGATAAATTGATGGAATCCCTTAATACTGTTGCTTATACTATGGCAGAGGAAACCACTATCTTGAAGAGGAACTGGGAAGGTAGATTTTCCTCCATTGAGAAAAAAATTGATAAATTATGGAATGTTGTGATTAACATTGGTGATGCTTCTAAGGATGGGCCCACTCTGGATTCTACCAAGGTGATTTCCCCTATGATTATTAAGAAGAAGGGGAGTGTGTTTGGTGGGGATACTACTACGGGGGGTAAGTTGCTAACTTTGGAGTGCGAGGGTAAGAAAGTTGCTGGTAAAGATAGTGTTTTTGAGTGATGAGGTAAAGACGAGTGGGCTGGGGGCTAGAACCAGGAACAAAATGAAAGCTAAGACTGGGGCATCTGTTGAGGTGTCTGATACTGTGGAGAATGTGCATAAGATCGTTGTTACTGAAATGGAAGTTGTGGAGATCCTGAACAATATTTAGTGCTTGGTGTCCGGTTTCTGTCTTTTTGGTTGTGTCTACTTTCGTTGGGCTGAATGTTGTGTAATGGTTTTTACTTTCTCTATCAGTTGCTGGCTTTTGTAAAGGGTTTCAAGCCCCTTCAAAACCCATCTTTTACCTTTAATCAAAACAATATTTTTTGTTTTATTTCATAAATTAAATATATGTCATTGTAGGTTTGAATGATCAAGAAAGTATTCGATGGCATTGAATACCTTTCTCTATTAATCTAAATCAAATAATAACAAATGAAATACAACTTAAATAAATTGTAATTTTTAACTATTAAATGTGTTTATTAATTTTATAGACAATTACTCAATTCTTATTTCTAACCACATTTCTATATTTAATCAAACAAACAAGATACAATTTACAAAAATGAACCATCAATGTTCAATGTTATCCCTATTCTAGCTAATTAAAAAATTTAATATTGTTTATATTAACTACATAATATAATATTACACTTGACAACTTTATCTAATAGTGTTAAATGTGCATGTCATTGTAGCTTCAAATGATCAACAATACATTATAGAACATATGTTACCTTTTTCTATCTATCTTAACCAAACAATAATAATGGATACAATGCAAAGTGGAGATAGTATGAAAATTATAGAATCGACTTCAATCAGTTTTATGTATTTAATTTGTAAATAAATTTGGTTTAAGTTGTGTTAAATGCACATGTTATTATGGCTTTAGATGATCAACAAAATATTAAGCAACATATGTTACCTTTTTCTATTGATCTTAACCAAGCAACACAAATAATGGATGTAATGCAAAATAGAGATGGTATCAATATGGTAATTTGAAATTTCTATATTATAGTAGATAAGTTTTTATTTGATAGCCTAATTTATTTACTACTGTGTTAATTAATCAACTTTATGGTTTGACTTATTATTATGCAATCAACTTTGCATCCATCAAGTGGCATGAGGAGGCTAGATTTTGATGATCCTAGGATTCTCCTAAGTCATAGGATCAATTGGACTATTAAGATTTAATGTATAGCTATTCAACATGCACATTGTATATAGATCTTGAGATGACATATGCAAGATTTTGTAAAAAATATTTTGAGTTGGTATAAATGTCAATTTTGTACATGTGTGGAGAATTATTCTACACTTTATATATAAAAATTGATATATAATATAATATTTTATTTATGTCCATTTTTTCAATATTAAACATTTAAAATTGAATGTGTATTCATTTTATAATGGTTTAATTATAAATAATAACATGTTATAGATTTCTTTCTTGCAATCTTACTTTCCATGATGGTAGTCACATATAGATATATGATTGCCTTATAATCACATCTGACAATTTTTCTATTAGAATATTACAATTAGTAATAATTAATAAAAATAAGTATGATAACAATCATATGAAGTATATATATTTATCATTTTATTTAAATTCATGATAAATTATGATATATTTGTTCAACATTTATTTATGCTAAATTATACTAGCATGTTATGGCAATGTTAGGGCATTGAGAGATCAATTTGCAATAATAAATGTTATATCAAATCCACCAAGATCCATCGTGATCTTGTGTTATGTTGGGGCATCCTCATGTGTTTGTGGTTTTCCAAAATGTTGGACTAACCCTCCTTGTTTGTTGTGTCATTCTTATGCATGTGATACAAAGTCACCTTGGTTCCTCATACCCTGGTGCATAGTATCTCATGCTATATAAAATTAAGTGTTCACTACATGACAACATAATGCATAACATCAAATTTCTCAATCCCCCATCCTACCATCTACCAGTTCCATTCCATTGTATTTCATCTTTATTCCTATTATCTCGTTCCCAATCTTTTTATCTTTAATGTGCAAGTGTGTCCCGCCATCACCTTCCCCATTAGGTTGGTTCAATTTTGGGTGGTACACTAGGGTTACACCTATCATCTATCTATCTTTTCACCATTGCATAATCATTTCATTTGCAATAAATTATTTTGGATTTTTTAATCTAAACATTTTTTCATCATTTCATAATCATTTCATTTGTATTATGTTGTTTAGGATTTGTTATTCTAAGCATATTTTCATCATTTTATTTGTATTAAGTTGTTTAGGATTTGTTATTCTAAGCATCTTTCTATCATTTCATTTGCATTAAACTGCTTAGGATTTGTTATTCTAAGAATCTTTTCATCATTTTATAATTCTTTTATTTGCATTAAGTTGTTTAGGATTTGTTATTCTAAGCATCTTTTCATCATTCCACAATCATTTGATTTGCATTAAGTTGATTAAGATTTATTATTCTAAGCATATTTTCACCATTGCATAATCATTTCATTTGCATTAAGTTATTTTGGATTGGTTATTCTAAGCATCTTTTCATCATGACAACCATTTCATTTGCATAAAGTTGTTTAGAATTTATTATTTTAAACATCTCATTTTAGATTGTATTAATCATTTTAGTGGCATTCCCATTAGGTTGTATTACTCATATAGCATCATTATGTCATGAGGTTCATTTAATATATTCTATCTCATCACATTTTAGTCCACTTTCTATTGTGTTATGTTCATTTACCATCTGCCATTGCATTACACATTAATATATTTACATGTCATTTTCATTTTCATCCATACATATAATTAAATACATCCTTCTTCACATCATTAGGAGTGAAGAGATTCTCTAAAGTAATGAATCCTCTAGGGTGCTTTTTAGTCTTCAACTAAATAATTTGATCTACATTTGCTTCCTCTATTTTAGGTAGAAACTACCTTGCAAACTCCTCTGGATGTTGTAGAAATAATATTATTTGTGTCACATGCAAATAATTTTTAGGGATTGATAACCTTATGATTACTTTGACATGAATTTCATTTGTCAATTGATCTTTAGCCACTTGTCAAATTATGATCCTATTATAGCCATTTATCTTGCTTACATTCTCTATGACTTCAGAATCACCAATAAATTTAAATATTCAAAAAAACCTAAGAGATCCCAAACTTTTTGATGATATGACCATGTAGATTGTAGCGCCCCACTCCGATTCACTCTTTCATGATGTCTGATAAATGTTGTTTTGGGTTATTTGATTTAGATTGTTTGATTTTATCTGTTTGATTGTTTAATTTAAAATCATTTGATAACAAGGGTTTTGATGATCTGACGCATTGAAATAAACCATTAAGCTAATGGCATACCTTTGATATATAAGTAAATAAAAAATGTAAATGTATATGTGATATATGGGGATTCGCTACTCATGAGTTCTCTTCGTTTAGAGAGACTCACGGGGTGAACTGTCCTATATTACCTAAATGGAACAACAACAAAATTTACAGAATCTGAAAGAGAAAGTCATAGAGGTTTTTTGGACAAACTATCAAGCTCTCAACCAAAGGACGTCAATGCAAAAGGCAGAAAATAATGCTACATGTTGGCATCTCGTACGGGCCAAAAAGTGAGTTTATCATAGAAAACGTGTAAATAACCACTTCTACCTCGAATGCTAAAAAACCACATAATATAGTAAAATAGCAAAAAGTGATAGAACTGAGATAACAAAGTAGAAATGACAAAGGTAAGGAGAAGAAAGGAAAGAAATAATTATGATTGTGCAAATGATGAAGCCCCCACCAAAGAAATGTCTTCAAAACCTACACACAAAAGGGAGAGAGAAATTGTTGGGTGGCTGTATAGGGGCCTACCGTAGTCATACCTCATTTTGGTGTTCCCACCTCCACAGACAACCAAAGGAAGAGATAAAGAAGTAACAAAAACTCGAGCACTACAAAACAATACTATGCTACTCAACCAAATGATAAAGTAGAGGAGAGGGAAGCTTACCACCTCCACCAAGAGCACTCAAGGCTGCTTGGGGGAGAAATGAGAGGAACTCAAGCCTCTGCTGCAATGGTGTGGTCCCAAACTTGCTCTACCGACGTGATGGAGTGTTGATGTTGTTGTTGTGAAGTGTAAAGTGTTTGGCTACAATGCTTAGAGCTGTCAAGAGTGAGCTCAATGCTTGGAAGAAGATGTGAAGAGATCCTAATGCTTGTTCAAGGAGTGAATATGACGAAAAGATGAAGAGAAATGGCCATATTCGAGTCGGTCGGCCAACGAAGGCATTACAAATCGACCCCCAATGGGAAGTGTAATGCCTCTGTAAGCTCCAGACATGGGAATTTGTCAGGGACGTAAGCGCCACACAAACATCTGCGTGCCACACGGGCGTCCCTGAAAGAAACGCCTCCACCAACGCTCAAAATGTGCATCAAGTGTGATGCAAGCAATGGGCTTTTAGGTGGAATTAAGCCTCCGAACTTGGTTTTCTAAAGTGGATAAAGGAAAAAAGGGGATTTGTACATGGGGTGCAAATTCACTCTTATACATTTTCCCCCCACTTTAGCGAGCATGAATATTAATGAGTGCTCGATAAAGTAGATCAAGAAAGATTAATATTAGAAATGTATACCTGAATCGTTGAAGAAGCAGATAATACATTAGACAAGAAGAACATGCAATATATAGCAACGTTAGGGCATAAAAAGCTAAAGGATTCGATTCAAAGAGACCTCGATGTAAAAGGTTGTCTCAGTACTATGCGTTGTCCCCAAACAATACATAGAACAACTTTGAGATGAAGAAAGAAGGAGCATATACTTAGGACGAAGAAAATGCAGATCTTTGATTCAGTATATAGAAGAGAGAAGAGAGAGATGAACAAAGCGTGTGGTGAAAGAAAAAGCTGCTCAAGAGTAGAACCCGCACCACAAAGAAGGTGATAAAAGTAAACCCCACTTGAGGAGGAAACCCGTATCACCAAAAAGCATGTGGTGAAAGAAAAACCCGTTCAGGAGTAGAAATCACACCACAAAAGAGGTGATAAAAGCAAACCCCACTCGAGGAAACCAGTATCACCAAAAAGCATGTGGTGAAAGTAAAATCTGCTCAGGAGTAGAACCTGCATCACAAAAGAGAGGTGATAAAAGAAAACCATGCTCGAGGAGGAAACCCGTATCACCAAAAAGTACATGGTGAAAGCAAAACCCACTCACGAGTAGAACCCACACCACAAAAGAGGTGATAAAAGCAAACCCTACTCAAGGAGGAGAACTTGTATCACCAAGTAAAAATGTAAGTGCCTCACAGGCCCACAGACCTGCAAGGAGGCATCCCCCAAGATCTCTCACATGGAAGAAGTCATGAAAGCACCTTACAGATCCACAGACCTGCAAGGAAGGTATCCTTCAAGAAATCCCACATGAAGGAAACCCTAAGGAAGCAAACTCCACAGAGTCGATAAGCGACGACATGTCTACCTGCAGATAGAACATGTCAAAAGCGGCGACATATCTACTCGCAGATAGAGCATGTCAAAAGTTTCGATACATCTACCCGCAAATAGAACACATCTAAAACATCGATACGTCTACCCGTAGATAGAACACATCTAAAGCGTTGACACATTTACCTGCAGATAGAACATGTCAAAAGCGTCGATACGTCTACCCGCAGATAGAACACATCTAAAGTGTCGACACATCTACCCGCAGATAGAACATGTCTACAAGCGGGGACATGTCTACCTGCAGATAAAGCATGTCAAAAGTGGCAACACATCTACCCATAGATAGGACATGTCTAAAGTGGCCGGTTAGGAAAACTATAAAAAATTCAAAGGGGTCCCTTGGGAACCTAGTGTGAAAAGAGAGGGGTCCACTCAAGGGATGCACCATTTGAAAGGCGAGGTCTAGTTAGGCTGCCCACAAGCTAGACACAAAGAATTCATTTGAGATAAACACTTTCAAAGAGGTCCCTCATGAACCCTTTAGAAGAGAAAAGGGGTCCACTCAAGGGACGCTTCAATTGCAAGACATAGTGAAGAGAGAGGTTCTTAAGAAGGACACACCTATCCAAAATTAGTTATCACTGCCCCCAACGTACAAGGGAGGAGAACTATGCAAGATACTTCGAACAGGATAGAGGTAAACCTCGATATCACTTGTCATGCAAAGTAAAGGCAGGTACTTCAATCAAACAAGAGTTTGATGGCACTTGAATCATGAAGTTGTATTTTTTCTTTCAAGGCCTTACATTCGCTAGTGGAATGACCAAGCACTCGATGGTATGTACAAAAAGGATGTTCTCCTTCATCATGTTTATGAATTTTATTACATGTAGGAGAAGGAAGAGTGATTAAGCGGGCTTTGAGAAGCTGCAACAAAATACACTCTTGCTTAGATAAAGGATGAGGAGCAGGAAGCAAACCTTTCTCTTGTAGAGAAAGGTTTGACTTCTCATGAGAAGAAGAAGAAGGCACAAAGATAGAAGAAAAAGGAGAAGGATCTCCATAGAGAGTGTCATTCTTGCAAGGGGGATTACACTCCTCTACGAGATCGCCATCATCCTTCTTGATAGGACTACCAAAATTAACCTCTTTAACATAAGTGTGATCATCTTCCTCAAAAGGAGGATCAACACCAAGAACATTACAATTTGCATTCAACTTACCCCGCGATATAGAAGAGCAACCATCTTTGATAGTAGGTGTGGATGATGTTATCGGAAGGTCTAAGTGGATCAGGTCAACTTGATATTCCTGAATAAAGGAATTTATAAAGTCTAAGGGGTGACATTCATCACCAAGACATGCATTCTTTTGAGAGGAGGTAGAAGGAGCGCACTTAGGATTCATTGCTTCAAAATGGTCTCCCTTAGGGACATTTACCTCAAGAGTATCCTTTGTAGTAGGTACTACTGGAGTAAACATCGACACAATGGAAGACACTGAAAGGCTAAGAGTAGGCACAATCGAAACCTGACCAATAGTTGCCATCTCACATAAGCGCATAGCATCAGGGTCAACCTTAACTGTGACTATTTTATTGTTACCAACAAACTTGATATATTTATGCAAGGTAGACGAGACTGCACCCATAGCATGAATCCATGGTCTACAAGAAGAAGGTTATAAGGTAACTTTTCTACCATAACATATACTAGGGTAGGTACGGTAATAGGTCCCAACCTCAAAGGCAAGACTACTATGCTTAGGGCTTGTCGCACAACATTATCGAACCCACGAATGACAACAAAAGAAATATTAATAGAAGATGAGTCAATATTAATCCTACGCAATAGATCAATGCTACATACATTAAGTACCGAACTAGCATCAATGAGAGTACGCCTAATGCCAATCTTATTAACATTAACTATAATCATTAGAGGGTCTACTTGCTTCTGTACTTCTGGAGACGGGAGCTCTTGCAGATAGAACGTAATATTTGGCGAATCTATACAAATATACACCATCAACGCATCAACGTCCGTCAGCCTAGTGGAAGAAGGAAAGAGGATCTTCTGCAAGGCTTCCTGAAGCATACTTTGATAAACTGAATCAGACTAAAGCAAGTCCCATAGTGAGACCTTATCCGGAGTAACGCAAGGTCGCTCGACAAGATAGTAATCACTAGGTGCTTTAGTCATAGGTTTAGGTGCTTGAATAAGTATCAGTTGTTTATTCGTACTATTCTCATAAGTATGGGCTACCACTCTATAAGAGGGAGCCTTAGAAATATCAGGAGAACCGTCATCAAATGGAACACCCTCAATAGAACAAATCCTTTTAGAAGAAGGACTAGCTGGAGTCATGTAAATGATCGGTCTCTTAGGCCTTTGAGGGGCAACAGAGACATATACTACATTTACAGAATCATAACAACTAGTAGAATAATCATTTGAATACATATTCTCAACATCAATCCAAACAGGATCAAATGTGGAATAGTTATTTGAAGGAACGTTCTCAACATCAATCGAAGGAGAATTAGATATGGAAGGAGGTTCATCGTTCACACACGCAATGTCTCTAGAAGAGGGTGTATCAAAATGAAGAGTAGGTTCATCCTTCACAAACACAACATCTCTAGAAGAGAGTGCATTGGAAGGAGTAGGAGATTCGTCATTCACAAATGCATCTTCTCCAAAAGAGAATGCATTGGAATGGATAGAAGGTAGAGTAGCATTAAGGAAGGTATCAATGATTTCATCTTCTTGCATTAAGATTTCCTCCGAAGAAAGAGAAATCTCATGAGAAGGATCAAAGATACCAAGTGACATGGACAGAGCAAGGTCACCATCACATGCATTAAATGGAATATCATTAACATTTTGAACAAAGTTAGATATAGAACTAATAAAAGAATATATTAAATCCATTACATTTTTTTTGGTATTTTCTATGTTTTAGTAAATCGCGTTTTCGAAGGTCTTCGGAGCAGAATTCGAGGTCGAAACTTGCGTCGGTCCCTATAATTTGATTGCTAAAGGCTAGTATTTTAGGAATTGAACTAGTTATCAAGGAGACCTTTCTAATGGTGCAAACGGTTCTGAATTCTGAGCACTGAGTCAAAAGTTATGACCCCACCAAGTAGGGGTAAATAAACTCCTAGTTTTTCTAAGAACACTATTCTTCATGTTGGGTTCACCAAAATATGATATAGGGGGATTTGCTACTCACGAGTTCTCTTCATTCAAAGAGCCTCATGGGGTGAACTGCCCTATATTACCTTAATGGAACAACAACAAGAGTTACAAAATATGAAAGAGCAGGTCATAGAGGTTTTCTGGACAAACTGTCAAGCTCTCGGCCAAAAGATGTCAACGCAAAAGGTAGACGACAGTGCGCTGGTGTCTTGTACGGGCCAGAGAGTGAGTTTATCATAGAAAATGTGTAAATAACCACTTCTACCCTGAATGCTAAAAAACCACATAATACAGTAAAATAGCAGAAAGCGATAGAATTGAGATAACGAAGTAGAAATGACAAAGGTAAGGAGAAGAAAGGAAAAAAATACTTATGACCGTGTGGGTGATGAAGTCCCCACCAAACAAATGTCTTCAAAACCTGCACACAAAAGGGAGAGAGAAATTGTTGAGTGGATGTATAGGGGCCTGCTTCACTCAAACCCCGTTTTGGTGTTCCCAGCTCCACGAATAGCCAAAGGAAGAGATAAAGAAGTAACAAAAAATCAAGCACTACAAAACAATACTATGCTACTCAACCAAATGATAAAGGAGAGGAGAGGGAAGCTAACCACCTCGGCCAAGAACACTCAAGGCTGCTTGGGGTAGAAATGAGATGAACTCAAGCCTCTACTGCAATGGTGTGGTCCCAAACTTGCTCTACCGACATGATGGAGTGTTGATGTTGCTACTATGAAGTGTAAAGTGTTTGGCTACAATACTTAGAGCTATCAAGAGTGAGCTCAATGCTTGGAAGAAGATGTGAAGAGATCCCAATGCTTGTTCAAGGAGTGAATATGAAGAAAAGATGAAGAGAAATGGCCATATTTGGGTTGGTCGGCCGAGGAAGGCATTACAAATCGGCCCCTAAGGGGAAGTGTAACACCTTTGTAGGCTCCAAACATGGGAATTTGTCAGGGATGTAAGTGCATTGTGTGAACATCAGCGTGCCGCGCGGGCGTCCTCAAAAGAAATGCCTCCATCGACACACAAAATGGGTGCCAAGTGTGATGCAAGTAGTGGGCTTAGGTGGAATTAAGCCTTCAAACTTGGTTTTCTAAAGTGAATAAAGGAAAAAAGGGGATTTGCACATGGGGTGCAAATTCACTCTTATATAGTATATAATAAAAGTTAATAATAAAATAAAATAAATAAGTAATAATATAATGAAATAAATTTTACCATAATATTATAAATAATATTATATTTAGCTATTGATATTAAAGAATAAAGAAATTAATTATTTAAAGTTTTGAGTGAGTGGAGGCGGTTTCAAAATAGTTTCCAAGGAAAACTAAGTGGTAGGTCGACGAGCATTAAAGAAGGAGAAAAGAGAGCTATTTCAGAAGGGCTTAGTGGGCGCCTTTTTTTTCGGGTGGGGGGGGGGAATATATCCCTATTGCAAAAAATAATAAGGGAGGCCATTTTGCTGATCTTGGGGGAATGCCTTGTCTTTAGCCTCTACACTCGCTTGCTTGTCTATGCCACCACTCTTTGCTAGTTGTTGTCGGCTATGTGTGAGAGAGAGGGATTTTTGTTTTTTCCGGGAAAAAGACATACATCATCTAGTCAGGGGAAAAATAAAATCGGACTCTAATACATATAAGGAGAGGGATCACAACAGGATTCGAGGTGTTCATGCTGAAGGAGGATTTCTAGGGGTGATTGAGTAGAAATGATCAACAATGTTGTAGAGAAAAAGAGGAAGCAGGGAGCGCAAGAAAAAGAGTGAAGAGTGAAAGAAATAGAGGTAAGGTTAGTTGTGAGGGGGAAAGAAAAAAATGAAAGTAAGGGAGATGCTAAACAAAGGTCATTGGAAAGGATTATTATTCTAGGTATGATTGAGAATTCATGTACTCAAGCAACATTAAATCAAATGTTCTTATGCCTTGACTGCGCCTCCGTACTTGGCTGTATAGGGGCCTACCTCAGTTAGACCCTGTTTTAGTGTTCCCACCTACACAGACAACCAAAGGAAGAGATAAAGAAGTAACAAAAACTCAAGCACTACAAACCAGTACTTTGCTACTCAACCAAATGATAGAGTAGAGGAGAGGGAAGCTTACCACCTCCACCAAGAGCACTCAAGGCTACTTGGGGGAGAAATGAGAGGAACTCAAGCCTCTGCTGCAATGGTGTGGTCCCAAACTTGCCCTATCAATGTGATAGAGTGTTGATGTTGCTACTGTGAAGTGTAAAGTGTTTGGCTACAATGCTTAGAGCTGTCAAGAGTGAGCTCAATGCTTGGAAGAAGATTTGAAGAGATCCTAATGCTTGTTCAAGGAGTGAATATGAAGAAAAGATGAAGAGAAATGACCATATTCGGGTTAGTCGGCTGAGGAAGGCATTACAAATTGACTCCCAATGGGAAGTGTAATGCCTCTACAAGCTCCAAACATGGGAATCTATCAGGGATGTAAGCTTGTCACATGGACGTCTCTGCGCCACGTGGGCATCCCTAAATGAAACGCCTCCATCGATGCTCAAAACAGGCGCCAAGTGTGATGCAAATAGTGGGATTAGGTGGAATTAAGCCTCCAAACTTGGTTTTCTAAAGTGGATAAAGGGAAAAAGGGGATTTGTACATGGGGTGCAAATTCACTCTTATACAATATATAATAAAAGTTAATAATAAAATAAAATAAATAAGTAATAATATAATGAAATAAATTTTACCATAATATTTTTTTAATTTTTTTTAATTTTTTTTAGACTGCAAGAATCGGGTAGCATGACCCCCTATAAACTGTAGTGCACCAGGTAAACTTTTTAACGTGATCGGTGGCTCTAGCATGACACACCCTTCTGTACCATGGGGGTGGGGGAGACTAGACCTCGTGACCAACCTCCTACAATAGGAAATATTTAGCCAACCGAGCTAGGGCCCCAACCCTTTACTATAATATTATATTTAGCTATTGATATTACAGAATAAACAAATTAATTATTTAAAGTTTCGAGGGAGTGGAGGCAATTTGAAAATAGTTTCCAAGGAAAACTAAGTGGGAGGTCAACGATCATTAAAGGAGAAAATAGAGCTATTTTCGAAGGGCTTAGTGGGCGCCTTTTTTGGGGGGGGAATATATCCCTATTGCAGAAAACAATAAGGGAGGCCATTCAACTGATCTTGGGGGAATGCCTTGCCTTTAGCCTCTGCACTCACTTGCTTGTCTATGCCACCACTCTTTGCTAGTTGTTGTCAGCTATGTGTGAGAGAGAGGGATTTTTGTTCTTTCCAGGAAAAAGACATACACCATCTAGTCAGGGGAAAAACAAAACTGGATTCTAGTACATATAAGGAGAGGGATAACGGTAGGATTCGAGGTGTTCATGTTGAAGTAGGATTTTTGGGGGTGATTGAGTAGAAACAATCAAAAAATTGTAGAGAAAAAGAGGAAGTAGGGAGCGCAAGAAAAAAGAGTGAAGAGTGAAAGAAATAGAGGTAAGATTCATTGTGAGGGGGAAAGACAAAATGAAAGTAAGGGAGATACTAAACAAAGGTCATTGGAAAGGATTATTATTCCAGGTATGAATGAGAATTCATGTACTCAACCAACATTAAATTGAATATTCTTATGCCTTGACTACGCCTCCGTACTTGGTTGTATAGGAGCTTGCCTCAATCATACCCCGTTTTGGTGTTCCCACCTCCACAAACAACCAAAGGAAGAGATAAAGAAGTAACAAAAACTCAAGCACTACAAAACAATACTATGCTACTCAACCAAATGATAGAGGAGAGGAGAGGGAGTCTTACCACCTCCACCAAGAGAACTCAAGGCTGCTTGGGGGAGAAATGAGAGGAACTCAAGCCTCTGCTGCAATGGTGTTGTCCAAAACTTGCACTATT
This sequence comes from Sequoia sempervirens, assembly GCA_007258455.2. Classification (NCBI taxonomy): domain Eukaryota; kingdom Viridiplantae; phylum Streptophyta; class Pinopsida; order Cupressales; family Cupressaceae; genus Sequoia; species Sequoia sempervirens. The sequence continues at coordinate 5,446 of VDFB02081092.1, read as the reverse complement.
GACATGATGGAGTGTTGATGTTGCTACTGTGAAGTGTAAAGTGTTTGGATACAATGCTTAGAGCTACAAGAGTGAGCTCAATGCTTGGAAGAAGATGTGAAGAGATCCCAATGCTTGTTCAAGGAGTGAATATGAAGAAAAGATGAAGAGAAACGACCATATTCGGGTTAGTCGGCCAAGGAAGGCATTACATATCGACCCCCAATGGGAAGTGTAATGCCTCTGTAGGCTCCAAACGTGGGAATCTGTCATGGATGTAAGTGTGCCACATGAACTTTTGCACGCTGCGCGAGCGTCCTCGAAAGAAACACCTCCACTGATGCTCAAAACGGGCGCCAAGTGTGATGCAAGTAGTGGGCTTAGGTGGAATTAAGCCTTTGAACTTGGTTTTCTAAAGTGGATAAAGGAAAAAAGGAGATTTGCACATGGGGTGCAAATTCACTCTTATATAGGATATAATAAAAGTTAATAATAAAATAAAATAAATAAGTAATAATATAATGAAATAAATTTTAGCATAATATTATAAATAATATTATATTTAGCTATTAATAGTAAAGAAAAAAAAAATTATTTAAAGTTTTGAGTGAGTGGAGGTAGTTTCAAAAAAGTTTCCAAGGAAAACTAAGTGGGAGGTCGACAAGCATTAAAGAAGGAGAAAATAGAGCTATTTTAGAAGGGCTTAGTGGGCACCTTTTTTGGGGGGGGGGGGCAATATATCCCTATTGTAGAAAACAATAAGGTAGGCCATTCAACTGATCTTGGGGGAATTCCTTGCCTTTAGCCTCTACATTCGCTTGCTTGTCTATGCCACCACTCTTTGCTAGTTGTTGTCGGCTATGTGTGTGAGAGAGATTTTTGTTCTGTTTGAGAAAAAGACATACATCATCTAGTCAGGGGAAAAACAAAATCAAATTCTAATACATATAAGGAGAGGGATAACAGTAGGATTTGAGGTGTTCATGTTGAAGGAGGATTTTGGGGGTGATTGAGTAGAAACAATCAACAAAGTTGTAGAGAAAAAGAGGAAGCAGGGAGCAGAAGAAAAAGAGTGAAGAGTGAAAGAAACAGAGGTAAGATTCATTGTGAGGGGGAAAGAAAAAATGAAAGTAAGGGAGATACTAAACAAAGGTCATTGGAAAAGATTATTATTCTAGGTATGATTGAGAATTCATGTACTCAAGCAACATTAAATCAAATATTCTTATGCCTTGACTGCGGCTCCGTATTTTGAATGTTGTCTACATGTTTACTTTCTTGTGAATTCTATTTTGGAATCAAGAAATGAAACCATACCAATGTTCATTTACACTAATTTATTCAAGGTTTTGAAGTTCCAAATTGGCCACAGTTTAGAGGACATGGCTTAGGTTTTAAAATCTTGTTTTCAAATCTATCCTTCTAATGTGTTTGTCCTACAATCATAGTATACCTCGAGTCATCATTTCCTCTAAAAACTTGTGATAGCAATTTGAGTTCTTGATCTATGTATTCCCATGTTGCAGGGATTCCTAATCGAACAATTGAATTCTTTCCTACATTATTTATTTCATTGTCTTCCAAGTATGATATGTAGTATGCAATCTGTGTTCTCGATACTGGTTATTTTGACATCTTTTTTGTTAAAGTTATGCATGTCGCAGAAATATCATCCCCATCTTGGTGGGTAATTTAATATATATCATTCTAGAGGGCATTGTGCTAAAAGTCAGATCATTTTGTAGACCTCTCTGAATCAGATTGGAAAAACTGGGTCATTGACCATGTAGAGTTTTATATAAATTCAAATGTCGATTAACTTGTGTGAGTGGATGGATGATTATTTCATGCCGATAACCCATACTGTGTTCTACTATGCATTACACCCTTCCCATTTGACTTTAGCTAAAGTCATGGAATTTGATTTAATGGTGTCCTTGATATGCAGTGAGTGTTTATTTTTCTAAATTCCAATAGAGTCAATCATGAAGGTGCTATAGATTGCTTAGCAATGAGGTTAGTACAATATTGCATACCACAAAATCTTTATAGTGTGCAATCGAGTCTTGTAGTTTCTTTGCCTCCATGCTTTCCTTGGGATTTAGCCTCAAGTACGTTGTGTCATAACTTGGTTCCTTTTCCTTTGGTCTTTCCTCCAAAATAAACCACCACATATCCTTTTCTGAGCATGTATTGTTGGAGGAATAAATTCACATCTTAAGCTTGTACCAAATCATACTGACCTGGTCAAATTTACAAGATATGTCTCAAACAAACTGGGTATGTTATCTCATTATTTTTTTACATTTTTATGAATAAAGGTAGAGACTACTTTTACCATTAGAAACATTTGCAAGCCTACACAAGCAATGTACATGTGGGAGATAAAGGAAGATACCTAGGATTTGGAAATACACATTTTTCTTCCTCTGGAATGACCCAAAGGGAATGTTTGAGATCTTCGAATTGAGTGTGTGTGTGTGTGCACTGTGGGGGAACATACTTATTGATTCACTAATGTATAAATATATCTATTCCCTCTATATATTAAAAACAACATTTCCTTATAAATTAAATGTATATACATATGATTGTATATACATTATTGCTAACTTATAATTTGGAATATTGAAATTTACTTTCTAATTTTATATGTGTATATATGTATGTATAAATATATCACAATTATAACTTAAGAATATTTGTGTATATATTTAAATATTGGAAAAGTATAATTTTTCTTTATTAAATAAATGAGTATATTAGATAAGGAATTTGGAAATATTAAATACTAAGAAGGATGATGTATTATGGAATTTGAATAACTATAGAAATTCGTTTAAGAAAAGGAATTTGAGGATCTTTTTATATGATGTTTTCCACTCATATATCGAACTAGTTGATACATGGATGCTATATGTAAATAGAGGTTATGAGTTCATGATATCGTGTTAATTATGGAAATGAAACAGTGAAAGAAATTTGACATATTTGCATTATGATGAATGATTGTTTTGGTTGAGTTATAAAATTACCATGCCACTAGCCTTTGAGTAAAAATGTGATTGTGAAAGCAATGTATCTTATGGTGATTTTGGAATATATTAGTGTTCATGTGTGTAATAATTGTCATGGAAATGATGTCTCTCTTAGTGTAATGTTGTTTGTTTATGAGTTTGGAACATTGTGCTTCATTTTGTGATTGGAATGTTTTGGGGTATTATTGTTGCCGCTTTAAAGTACAGTCTTTTTATGTTATGGAATTAGGAGTCTTCCAGAGGCTTGGAAATCATGTTGAATCATTGTGTTGATCCTTGAAGTGGTTAATATTGTGCTTGTGATGTATTGTTGTGGGTCTTAGCCATGCACTCCATATTTGTTATTATATTTGTGTTTGAGAGTGAGATAGTTCATGCCTCGCTCAAGTTACATACTTTTGTTGTTTCATTTGTGCATGATAGCTTTACCCTATTGGTTTTATTGGGTCTACTAGCTACTAGTAGGGGGAGTGACTGGTGCAGGAGCACCTGGGAAAGGACTAGTTTTGTTGAAGTTTTGTATGAAGTTCTTTTTTGTTGTTGTTGTTGTAATAAGGTCATGTATACCATTTAGTGTTGAGCTTAGTGGTGATTTTGGTTTTTGGAAAAGGGTTGGTTAAGAGTTCAATGAGTTTAGAGGTTCATTTTGCTATATGGTGAAAAATTATCAAAGGTTGCAAAACACAGTGGGTTTTATAATGTTTGATCTAGGTCATCTAAAAGGCTCGACCCATGAAGCTCAACTGCCTTTGAAGCCTATTTAAGGCATGACTCGACCTTGAGGCAGGGTTGGAGGTATTATTGTTGAGTGACATTTTTTGAAAATTGAAGGAAACATCGTTCAAAGGGCAGTTTTTCTGTATTTTTTCATTCAAACTGAACTTTAATGGAGTGATCCTACTGTTCTTTTGTTTGTAGCATGTAGTGTTCACTTTGTTCAAGCTTTGTTTTCCTTACATTTACCTTTGTAAATCATTCTTTCATCTTTTATCTGTACATAGTTAGATTATTGTCTTTTTCAGGCCTGTAACAGACAGTTTGGAAGAATGGAGTCCTAGTGCACTTCCCCACCGTACAATTTGTATGGCCCTTTGGGATTTGTGTCTAGGATCCCTTAGTTTAAATATGGTAGTTAGTAGAGTTTGTGGCAGTGTAGGAGACGCTAGCAAGATGATGCCCTAGGGGAGCCAGTGCAGGTCCGACTGGGGCAGACTTGGAGAAAAAGATCCATAACTTGTAGGGGAGAAGAGATCTTTGAGAAATTATTTTTTGTGAATTTTCTTGAGGGTCTTAGCTATGCTTGGAGGTTAGGAGGAGGTTCTAATAATTCATCTAGAGTGAGAATTATTTGACAGTTTGAAACAACATTGAGGAAGTTTGGAAACCCTAGATTCTTGACCATTTTGGTGTCTGGACAGCGTATGGCCTGAGCAAGCTTGAAACCCTAAAAATCTTGGAAGTGAGAGCATGAAAAACACAACCCCTAAGTAGAGGACCTAGGTCTTTGGTGGGTTTAGAAGAAAATAGCAATTTGACTCTGTTGGCAGGCCTAATTGGGGCTTAGGGCTTGTAGCTCTTTCCAAACCCTAGGAAAGGAAATGTATGAAAGTGATGGAAAGTTGGAAACTTATGGTTGCTTAAGGACCCTAGATAGGATATTTTGAAGCTTTGCAACACCTTCTCCACCCCTACAAGAACAAGTGGAGTGTTGTGGAAAGATTAACCTTTAGGAAGGATTAAGGGTTAAAGCAAGAATGGAGGAATTGCATCAAGGATAGCTTGATTGTTGAAAACTGACAAGGTAGAGAGGTTGGCCAGGAGAAACAAGGGAACCTAGTCAAGGAGTTACTATAGGTTAAGGTGGAGTAGCATAACATCAAGGAGGTCTTCCAAGTGAGACCTAGAGCAGGAATTAGTGATTGATTCCTCCAACCCCTGTCCCTATCAGATTGGTATCAAAGCAGGTTAAAGATTTGTGAAGCATCTTATATGTCAGAAGTTGAGTCAAGTGAATCTCCCATCATGGTGATGAATGCACAATTATCCAAGATGGTTGAAGGAAAAGAGGAGGACAACAAGTCGTTAAAAGAAAGAATAGAGCAACTTGAGAAAGTATTGAACAATGTGAAGTTGGAAGGAAGGGTACAAAAGGAAGAAGAGGTTGCAGAGGAAGACAAGGTCCCTGAACTTGACCTTGTTTTGGAGGAGGAGCCTTTCTTGAAGGCATTGAAGGCATTGAGTGGAAAAGGGCTTGAGGGCATACCACTGTTTAGTCACTATAGGATTTGACACCATTTTCCGAAGGTCGTTCGTCGGTCGTTCGACAAATCTCTGTCGGAAGAGCGACGCAATGGCGAAAATTTTTCCGTCACTATTTTTTCGTCGCAAGGCCGACGAAAAATTAAACGTCGAAATAACGGCGAAGAATC
>VDFB02081091.1:0-11421 GCA_007258455.2 Sequoia sempervirens | reverse complement strand
TAGGTGAATTATCATTCTTTCTATCCCAAAGCTCTGACCCATCTTTTTATGTTTCTTTAAAAACCCCTAGTTAGAGTAGGTTTTAAATTCATGCTTGATCTTAGAACAATCCAGAAGCTCACACCAGCAGGCCCCTTGAACATTACTGCTATATTGACCATTGAGGGACATCAAAGGTAATTGAGAACCAACTATACTGCATCTTTGGGAGCTAAGATATCCATGTGTTATCTTCTTTTAGAGAAATAGAATAGCAATATTCTTGTGTTTCAATCCATTGTTGTGTTATTTCAATCGTTAACGCATTTTCTTATCCATATGATGCAAAGTTTCAAAAATGTGATCATTTTCAGGTCTAATGATGCTTGCTATTGAAATGTCTTCGAAAATGACTACTCTAAATTGATGCTTTTGACCTAGATGCATAAAAATAATGTTACCAAACTTTCCAAACTTATTGTATATGTTACTAGGAGGCTTAGGAAGTACATAAATAAGGCTTTTAATGTTGTTAGAGGAATTTTAAAATTTGGATTGGGATTGATTTTCCCAAGGTGGTGAATGAGTCCTAGTAGGGATTTTTTTCAAAATTTTCAGAAATTTTAAGTGATTTTTATGCTTTTTAGTTTGTTTGATCTATAACTTAAATGTAAATGCAAATCTTATATGCTTTTCAATGATTTAAGATGTAAAAATGTAGCCACTGTGATATTTATGCTTTTAGTTTTGATCTATGGCCAAATGTAAATGAAAATTATATGCTTTTCAATGATTTAAGATGTAAAAATGCAACCTATATGCACTTTCACTAATGCAAAATTTAGAAGCCCTAGATTCCAATTCACTAATGCAAACCCTAATGCAAATTCAATGCAAGCTAGATCTAGGATGATGATGGAATCCAAATAAAAAAATAAGGTATTCTAATTGCAATTTTACCAAAATGTAGTCGAGTAAATAGTGCACCCCACCTTGGAGGAATAGGGCACAAGAATAGGGTTCCTATTTCACAATTACTACACTCAAGGACATCTTAGAGATCTCAATCCAATAAATAATGGAGGGAGAGATCTGATAATAAGGTATCCTAGGATATGATTTTAGATTACAAGAGGGGTTCACCACGAAGTAAGAACTTGGAAAAACAAATGAAATGCTTAACCCTAATTTGATGCAATGACCTACACAATGACCTAGAAAAGTGTAAAAAAAATAGAAAGTTACAAAATAGAATGTGTGCACCTGGAAACTTGTAGAGACTAGAAATTCTACAAATCTTAAAATTTTGGCCTATTGGGAATCATTCGCCAAACTAGACGATTCAGTCCCAAATCAAGGTTTCTACATAGGAACAAGTTTTTGGAAAATGGATATCCAAATCTGCAAAAATATCTAAAAAAACCTATAGTGGGAATCATTCATCACTTGTGGTGAATCAGTCACGTTCATCTTTTTTGAGAATTCAAAGTGTGAATCTACACTTCTTAGTTTGCTCAATCTTCTCCTCTAGGCTTTCGGATTTGAAAATCTAATTTTGGGGCTACAAATGACCTTTTAGTGAAGATTATGACCTTGCAAATGGGGAGACAAGTTCAACAAGCATGTAAGCTAATATTCAACTATCTTCAAGTCCTCAAAGCACCTAGATCTAAAATCACACATGTACAGAGGAGAAAAACTTGTTGATTGTTAGTGAATAGGGGTTTGCCTTGGTCAAACCCCTTTTAGGTAATTAAACCAAATGATGAAACAATGAAACAAGGACATAAAACATGAACCATAGGATATGAAAGATGAACAATGATACCTTGAATGATGTCTTGTAAATCTGCAAGTCAACATGAAATGGCTATAAAGGATGTAGATTGATCTTGACAATGGGTGTATAACAATGCTTGATCTTGGATCTTCAATGCTACATCACAACACTAGCTCAATAGCATGCTTGACATGATGATGGATCTTGAATTGCTACAAAAATTGATGAAGAAGTCTACCCTTGAATGCTCTTAAGTGCTCTTGTGAACTCAAAATTTCTATAAGAATGCTCATTCAACTTGCTAGGTGTAAAATGGGTGAAAGAAACTTGTATTTATACTCAATTATGCAAGAATTCTTGAAATTACAATACTACAAGTTGACATCAGATCTAGGAGAATATAATATTGCTAGAAATTTGAATTAATTTTAATTTTTGGCTACATGGGACTCATTCCTCCAAGATGGCGAATGAATCCCATCTAGTGTAATGTATGGGACCAAAGATTGAAAGTTCTTAGAAAGGTGTAAAAATAGGTTCGAGACCCAAAAATCTAAGTGGGACTCATTCACCCAAGGTGGCGAATGAGTCCCATATCACTAAATTTGGGCCACACAAGCCAAAAACACCTAAATTATGATTGGGTAATGATTTATGTCAAGATTATCCTTGAAAAGATGTAATAAATGAGGCTTTTGGATGTAAAATAGGGCCAATTAAAGCATAATAAATCCCAATTATTAATGACAAGCCTAGAAAAGTGTGAGTATGTTACAACACTTCAAATAAGACAAGATTAATATTTGTTTTAATTAAAAAGAGGTTTATTAGGTTTTGTTAATTAATAAAATCTTAGAAAAGTGTGAAAGTGTGTTACACCACTAAATCAAGGCAAGATTAAACCTAACTCATAAAGAGGACCCAAAAAGGCTAGGAAAATTAGAAGGGATACTTTTTTCATGACTCCAATATGATATGATCATGTTGACATTGCCTTAATATATATATACACACACGTTTACGCTTATATTCATATTGCTCATATATAAAAACATATATATATATATTATATAGAAACATAAATGATCTATTCAATATCACAAATTTATACATCTTTGTTTAACATTACCTGACAAACAATATGTATGTACTCTTACGTACATATATACACATGTGCATGCATTTTCATGTTAAATATGTTCTCATATATATATGTATCAGCTTACACTTTCATATCCTATTATCTTTGATACACACATTCATTAAATTTATTTATATATTCATATATATATATATATATAATTGACCCCTCAACTGAGTATATTTGTAAGTATTCCTACTTACACATACATGCATATGATTGTGTTCTCACATGCAGATCAATGTATGTATATACTCATATACATGTATACTTTTGACATAGATATGTATCGACAGAAGGCTCAAAGACACATAACATCATAATTTATATACATATATGCATGTTATACATATGTTTTCATACCCATATGGACATTCCATTATATCCATTGTAAGTATATGTCGACATATGCATGTATACATATATCCAAACACTCATTCAACCACACAAACAAACATAGTAGGATAAGGAAGGACTCAAACATCACTCAAGCATGCATTGGTAGTAAACAAGACCCTTACTAATGTGGAAAAATTATGCTAAGGATGACTCACTTACCTATTACATGATAACTTGACTTAACTATTCTATTGTAATGTATGCAAGCTTAGATAGGTTACATTATCGGTTACCCGACCGAGACCTTCTCCTGAGTGATACTTCCCCTCTACCTAGAGGAATGAACATGTACCTACATCCAAATTCTCAAAATATGCTCAAGGTAGTTAGCTATTCAACAAAATATGCATGGGTATGTGCAGGATCATGATGGGCCAAAAAGTGGCAATATGATGGGTATGTGGCTGATGACTTTTTTTAAACCCAAAATTGATGAAATAAAAAGTTTTTTTAAAGGAGATTCTCAACTTTCCATCAATATAAATCATGCTTTACCTTGAATTTAATAAATTATTATTATTCATTTTCTATTTGAATTATGACTAAAGTCATGATTGATGATTGAAAAAAATCTATATAGCTTTCAAACGGTATCACATTTTTTGAATCTAAAACATGCATCACATTCTATGCTTCGCATACTATAGGATTAAAAAAAAAATAAAAAAATGAAGTTTTGACCAAGTTAAGGTGGTTAGACATACGAGTTTTTTATATTTTTTAAAAGTTGTAATAAAAATATCATAATTAATTATTTACTTGGAAAAAAATTACCAAAAAATATGCATCACATTGGGACATGAGTCCTCTACTTATGTCTAAAATATTATAAAAGGATATTATCATTTTATAGTGGTTCGGGTGGTTAGACAAACACCTTATTTTTTCCTTGAAATTTAAGTACTACTGCATTGAAATTTCAAATTTTCACCAAATAGGTTTTTTTTTTAAAAAACATAGTAGTTTATAAACTACATTAAATTTTATATAAATTTTATTCTTACATATTTTTGAAATAATATAGATAACTTATTCAAATTTTTACGTCAAGTTCCCTAACTCTGATTTTTCTAAACTTTTTGCCACTTAAGGGCCTATTTTTTCTATGATGATCCTACACATACCAACATTACACATAATACATCTCCATGGTTAGAATATTAGTTCAATAACCATCCATTTCACATAAATTCATTCCTTCATATAATATTAAGTAGTGATAACAAAGTGCACACACAATTTATTCATCCATTGAATTCACATTACATTCACATTTTACCCTACATAGTAATAGTAAATAGTAATTACACAATTTTGGGTGTAACATACTTCCCCCTTGTGAATCATTGTCCCTGATTATCTATAGCAATTTAACATACAAATAAAGTTAAATAAAGTTTTGCAGTTTACTATTCTCAAAATACATAAGATTTATAAACATTCATCCTATGTAGCATCACTCCTTGCAACCTTGTCCCCCTTGGACTTTGCATCGAATGTTCTTTCTGTCATACATGGAACACTTGTATGTAACACACATACTTACTCTCTCGAAGAGCTTACGTGTTGTACTCATAATATTTCATATGTGCATCCCATGTATAATAATATCTGAATGACACGTGTCACCTATATTATAGTGACTAGAAAGCACATTCTCATTGGCTCATGAATTTATCCTTAGTATAATCAAAATGGAAAGGAATAACGATGCATTTCACACTACACCATAGGTCCCATCCTTCCCTTTGGTATTTATACCTTCAGATTAATCAAAATCCAAGTTCACCCATCTCTTACTTATCTATTTAAACTTTATCCAAAAGTAATGTTTTTGACCACTTGTCCATTTTGAGCACAACATTCCTCTTAGACATCTATTGATTCTGATAATGCTTTATACTTAACCTTTGTATCAATGAAGTGTCATTGATATCTTCAATATATGACTCCTTTTTAACAAACTATGAAGTCTAAGGTTAACCCTATTTCTTAGCCTATTTCAGCCTAATAGAGTTTCCAACTTTCCTTTCCATATAATGGATCAAACCACAATGTTAGAAGTTTACAAGTACTCAACAAATCACTCAAGATTTGGTTTTTTTTTTTTTCCTATTTGGCTACAATAATATATTGCACATTCATCCACTTGAATGTTTGTAGTATGATCACGACCCACACAACCGTATCATTATTTTCCTTTTCACAACTAAGAATACCTTCTCAGGAATACTAAGCAACTACCTCACACAATATATTATTTAGGACCAAAATCCTATAAATCAATCTTCCAACCACATTGGTTACCTTGGTGAGTTTTTCCACCATATCATTATGTTAGTCTTGTTGACATAGATAGGTTTAAACTGTCTTGAGTTCTACCACTCTCCTTCTACAATCTCAAGAGAGTACACATGTCATACCAATGATGACATCCTATCTTCATTTTCTGGCACACTAGATATTATCTTGCTACATTTTGTGCAACCTCTTACTCCATCTTTTCCTAGGTTTTAGTGGCTCCTCACCCGACAATTAACTTATCCACCTTAATTTCCCACATCTGACATTAACTTTCACATTTCATACCTTAATTCTCCAAAACTTTGGGTACATAGGCTCTTTTTACATCCCATATTAGTCTATTCTTTGACTAAGTGAAAACCTATCTCATGGTCTCATTCCACATTTGATTCCCAAGTAATAATGGTTAGGGGTTTTGCACAAAGATAAATCCCATTTATCTTAGGACATCCATACCGTGGATTCCTTCCACCCTCAGATTATTTTCAAAGATGTAATCCATCTTTCAACTCAATCTAATTTTCTCAATAAAATTGGTACTAATTTTGAGTGTTAATCCTCATTCAATCATGTGTTGGTTCCTCGAAGATATCAAATTTAATTGCATACCTAATTACCAAGCACGATCTTCTCTCGTTAGCTCAAGTGATTTACTTAATCACTTAGGTGAGTCTCAAACTCAGTATACCCTAATCTTTAGATTAAGTCATCAACCAACAACTAGTTTTACTATATAGGTTACTCTAACCATATATGTTCCAATCAAGACCAAATGTACAACTCAACCAAGTAAGTTATTCCTAACCTATATGTTAATGAGTAGTCCAGTACATATTCCAACCCAATAGGTAAAACTTAACCTAAGGTTTCTCTCTTAATTCAAATGAACTTCTTGTCCCAAATAGGTTATTCTAAACCTAGGGTTTCATTCTAGTATAAGGTATGATCAAATAATCATTCCAGTAAAGATATCTTGATGTGGTTCACATAACATCACATTGTATCTTACATACCTTATCTATATATTTATAGATAAACCTTATCATCCCCAAGGTTTCCTATCATAGTTATATAATAATTCCAAGTTGCTCTACGAGATTGACATACCTCACACTATAGTCATAGTCTAACTATCTAAGAATAGGTCAATAATAACTATTCCTCATAAGGCAATATGAATAGTAAGACACTTTCTTACAAATCATAAGTTATATAGATCCTCCTTGTGTATCCCATAGAAAATGATCTTTCTTTTCATGACCAAGTTATCTACCTATCCTTTCCTTAAGGCATCAATGATAAGAGAAATTGATTTTACAATCAATATATATGCAAGGTATGATAATAGGTCACAATTCTTGACTTTTCCCCAATTTCTCTCCAAGAAAATTCCAATACCTTATCCTCATGGTCATGAGGTACATGACTTAATTATCATCATGACTTACTAAGAAGTCAAAGTTCTTCCAAATCAAAAAACATATCCACACTTTTCATTGGGTGGGGTACTTAATCTGAGTCAATCCACTCTCTTCCTTCCCCCCTTAGTGTTTTCCCAACATTCAATCAACTCCAAGTCGAACTAATAGAAAAATTTTGCTTCCTCAAAATGATTTAGCATTCCTTGTTGTTTGATTTCTATTGCCTTTTTCTTTCCTCAATGGCATATACCTTGAATATACTTTTTCCCAATGTTAGATTCATTGTTTTCTATCTCATAGATTCAACATTTTAGATCATCCAATGAGAATTCTAATGAATAATCAACAACTTTACAAGCTAAGAGGAACTCTAATATTCCAATTCTCTTTCCAATATCCTTTTTGGTGGAGGAACATCCATGCTTACAAGCCAATTTTGTTGATATACTTTTCAAATTTACAACATTGTTTCCTTCTATTGATTTGACACATAATGTTACACTATATTCCATTTTCTTTTGAAATCTCTAAACATTTGTTGGTTTTTGTTGACATGTTAGTGAGTTCTACTTATACTCCAACCAATCTATGCACTATCCAAACCTTTTTCAGATCAATATGATTTACCTTTTCAAGCTTGTTTCTCACACTCACCTTTCCAATTGATTTTTTCCCAACTCTTGGTACATTGTGACCTTAAACACTCTAAGGTTTACTTGGTTTCTTTTTATCATCTCAATCAAAACTCCAAATTTTTCTCATCAATTTTGGTTGCTGGAACATGTCCACTTTGTTGATTACTTCTTTCTAGCCATTCTAGTCTTTTCCCTTATTTCTAATGTACTATCTCATTTCTTACATGTTCCTAGCCTTACACAAAAATTAGATTCAAGTCAAGAGTTACCCAACCTATGAGATATCTCATTTGTTGACTTTCAACATTAATCCAAATTATGCCAATAATGCATACTTATGAATTTGTAATGTTCTTCCTAAATCCAAGAATCCTTGACTCTTTGAAGCTATAGGTTACTATCAATAAGGGAGATTCTCTCAATATTCTATGTCCCTCAGATTTTATATCTAATTTGTAGGATGAAGGTATATGGTTATACTTCCTAACCTTCCTACCCAATATAATTGCATAATCTTTCGCAATCCAAGGGGATATAATAATAAGTTGTTGGTTTAGGAGTTTCTAACTCTAGGGACAATTCTTAACTAGTCCCAAACTTCAACAAGTTTCTAGGAATCTCAACTTCATTTTAATTTCCCCATGTTCTTTTCTCTTGCCATCTTGGCATAAGAACATTTCAACTATTATCTCTGATAAGGTTTATGTAACACTTACATAATGAGCTCATAGGTTCTAGTGTTGAACCTGGCTTCTTTGATACCATACGTAACAACCTTGGTGTTCTTAATAGTAAAACTTTCAATATTTTCACCTTAAGTGTGGTATGTGCAGGATCATGATGGACCAAAAAGTGGCGATATGATGGGTATGTGTAGGGTATGTGGCTGACGACTTTTTTTTACCCAAAATTGATGAAACAAAAAGGGTTTTTAAAGGAGATTCTCAACTTTCCACCAATATGAATTGTGCTTTACTTTGAATTTAATAAATTATTATTATTTATTTTCTATTTGAATTATGACTAAAATCTTGATTGATAGGCTAATTGAAAAGCATCTATAGCTTTCAAATGGTATCACACTTTTTTGAATCTGAAACATGCATCACATTCTATGCTTTGCATACTATAGGATTTTAAAAACAAAATTTAATTTCATGAAGTTTTGACGAAGTTAAGGTGGTTAGACATACTATTTTTTTTTGTTTAAAGGATTGTAAATAAAAATATGACTAACTATTACTTGGAAAAAATTTATAAAAAATATGCATCACATCCCGGGACATGGAGTCCTCTACTTATATCTAAAATCTTATAAATAAATAATTATCATTTTATTGTGGTTAGAGTGGTTGAAACTGAGACACCACTTCTTTTTTTCCCCCTAAAAAATTTAAAATTCTTTCCACTACACATTGAAATTTCAAATTTTTACCAAATAGATTTTTTTTTTTAGTAAACCTAGTAGTTTAGAAACTAAATTCAATTTTCTATAGATTCTATTCTTACATATTTTTGAAATAATATAGATAACTTATTCAATTTTTTATGTCAACTTGCCTAACTCTAGTTTTTTTGAATTTTTCGCCACTTAAGGACCTTTTTTTTCCATGATGATCCTACACATACCTAGTGAATAAAAAATGATGCCATGACATATCAATAAAATATTTTCTTCAAACATGCATAATTGAAATATCACAATTTCAAATTTGTCATTGTAATCCAAAGTAATTACTCAATCTTCCAAAACATAGATATCATATTGAACATGTATGTCATACACTATTCCATAGAGATTTAATTCAAATATGATAATTTCACCAATTACAATATTCCAAGAATGTACTCAATTAAAAATGCAGCTCCATTGGCTTTGGAGCATAAGATATAGATGGTCCAAGAGTCTTCCTTTCAAAACCTTGGTCTTCTATTGCTTGCTGAGGAGAAGCATCACTCAAGCACTTTTCCACCAACCATGGACTCATATGCAGTCCTCTGCACATCTATCAATGATAGATGGCTCTACCCTTCGACGAAGGTATTGGTTAGGTAACTCTGTAAGAAAAACTACTTTGAGCTTATTGTTGCATCAAACATGACTAGGATTTATAACCTACTCTAGGTATCCCTCATGCATTTAGGTAGACACAATGAACTGATAATGGAGTCTCGGCTTACACACTATTCACAATGGAGACATTGGACACCCCCACTACTTTGGCCAAAGTGTTCTCACTCAATATAATCGAGTGATGGTTTACCATTCACCTACACTATGGCAAGTTCATTTTGAATTAAGGTCATTATATTTATGCCTAGGAAATCCCTCTTCATGGGAAAGCTACTCTCTAGGATAACTTATCTCTTAAACACAACCTAAGGTAACAAAACTGAAAAAGAAAATTACATGTTCCCCCCTTCACTGGGAAACATTCTAAAGTAACCTACGAGCCATCTAGCATAATTAATTATCTAGTTATGAGTGTTCCATAAGCTTGTCTATGTTTGATCATATCTAGTATAAAATTAATACTTATGATAATATCCCTCCTATTATGGAGTGGAACCTCTAAAAAATGGGGGAAAGGTTGATCAAGTGCTATCACACCCACTTTCAAAGATATTCCACTCAAGGATAACCCTAGAGATCTCAATACAAAAGAGAAAGAGATCTTGCAATAGGGCTATCCTAGGGTCTGAATATGATTAAATGAGTGGTTCACCACCAAGTGTAAACTTGGAAAAGACAATGAAATGCAAGATATAATGAAAAACCCTAATTGAATGCAAACTAACATTAAATGACCTAGAAAAGTGAACAAAACAACACATAAAACTATAAAATAGAAAGTGTGCACCTAGGAATCATGAGAGGATAGAATGGAGGTCAAGAATTCTAGAAAATATGATTTTATTGCTGACTAGGACTCATTCGTCAAGATGGGTGAATTAGTCTAGTTTTTAGGAAACTATGCTAAAATAGAAATCTACCAAAAGGGTATCTAGATCTAAAAAATCTTGAAAATTGATAGGAACTAGGACTCATTTTCCATAAGTGGTGAATCAGTCTAGTTTTTCTTTTCTGAAACTTCAAAGATTGATTCTTGTTTCTTTTTTCTACTCTATCCTTCTTGACTAATTTTTGGATCCGACTCTCTAATTTGCAATTTGTAGGTGATCTCCAATGTTCTCCAAGGCTTGATGAGAACTTTGACAACTTTAGTCACTTGAATTTTTTTTCTAATCTTTCTCCTTATGACATATTCAACCTAGACCTACAAATCACATACGAGGGAGATGGAATAATGTTGTTGGGTTAGTGATATTGGTGTGAATAAATGTCTTGTACCTAGCTAATTCATTCACTAGGTAATTAGGGGACATATTCACATGTTAAATTTACTTAGGAAAAGGATTCTTTCTAGAAGTCTTAGTTGGCTTATCTAGAACTTATCTTATCTAGCTAGGATGCATCATTTCCTAGGTGATCAGTTGGTTGGTTTTCTCATGTCATAAGATTATGACATTTGTCAACATCATGTTCATTACTACATTTCAACCAAGTGCCTTTATAAGCAAGGAATCTCATGTACATTTGTATTAATTAATAAAATTCAACCATTAATCAATCTTGCATTGTGAAGCAAGATTTCTTTCCATTCTCTCTCTTGTGGAAGTGGTCTTGGACATATGCAACCTAGACCTGCAAATCACATACAAGGGAGAGGGAATAATGTTCTTGGGTTAGTGATGTTGGTG
>VDFB02081088.1:0-11453 GCA_007258455.2 Sequoia sempervirens | reverse complement strand
GGCCAAAAGGTCGTGGAAGGGTTGCACATGCAGATGATGAGGCCCAATCTGAACATTCAGATGATGCTGAAAGGGGAGAAGCCCTAGTGATTAGGAGAGCCCTGGTGACTGAGGAAAAAGAACCAAAACAGAGGAAGAATTTGTTTGCACAAGGTGCAAGTGTGAAGGAAAATGTTGTGATGTCATTATTGACGGTGGGAGCAATGATAATCTAGTGTCAGAAGAGATGGTCACAAAGTTGAAGCTGAAAAGGGAAAGGCACCCACATCCATATCGGATTGCCTGGTTGCAGAAAGACCACAAAGTTTTAGTCAATAAGCAGTGCCTAGTAAAGTTCAAGATCGGGAGCTACCATGATGAGGTACTCTGTGATATCATCCCCATGGATGCATGTCACATGTTGTTGGGGAGGCCGTGGCAGTTTGATAGGCGAGCTATACATGATGGCCATGCAAACACTTCTTATTCTTTGATTAAAGGATGGGGTTTGTCACAAGTTGAACCCCAAGGAGACCAAGGAAAGGTATGTAGTAGTGCTAGAATTTGTTATGTAGATGGAAGAAAAATTTTAGAAGGTATGAAGCATGAGTGTTTGTGTTATGCATTGATTCCTAGAGTGAGTAAGGAGGATAGTGAGAAGGTTCTAGAAGAAGTTTATGGGATGTTGGATGAGTTTTAGGATATTGTTTCTAATAATGTACCTGAGGGTTTACCACCGATAAGGAAGATCAGTCATTAGATTGACTTGATTCCTGGAGCCAGTTTCCAAATAAGGAAGCTCATAGAATGACTCTAGCAGAAAATGAGGAGTTGAACAGACAAGTTCAAGAGTTGTTGAGAAAGGGTTTGATATGGAAGAGTTTGAGTCCATGTGCAGTACCTGCAGTACTAGCACCAAAGAAGGATGGGGAGTGGAGGATGTGTACAGATTCCTGAGCCATAAACAAGATAACAATCAAGTATAGATTTCCCCTGCCAAGGATGGATGACCTGATGGACTGTTTGAGTGGAGATCAGTACTTCACAAAGATTGATCTGAAGAGTGGATATCACTAGATCCGGATTTGAGAGGGAGATGAATGGAAGACTACCTTCAAGACCAAGAGGGCCCTGTCAAGTGGTTAGTCATGCCTTTTGGGCTAATAATGCACCGGAGCACATTCATGCGCCTATGAACGAGGTATTAAAATAATTTTTGGGAAGTTTTGTTATTGTGTATTTAGATGATATTTTGATTTTAGTAAGACGCTGGATGAGCATCCGATGCATATCTCGAGAGCCTTGAGAAGTTAAGAGAAGAGAGAACCGTTGATTAATTTGAAGAACTGAGTTTTGTGAAGAGGGAGTTAGTGTACTTGGGGTTTGTTGTTAGCGTAAGGTCTAAAGATGGACCCAAAGAGGTGAAGGCTATTCTGGAATGGCCTACCCCAAGAACTGCTACCAAGGTGAGATCTTTCCATGGTTTGGCTAGTTTTTATAGAAATTTCATTAGAAACTTCAGTAGTATTTGTAGACCCCTAACTGAAACAATGAGAGGGGATAGAAAAGAATTCAAGTGGAGCACTGGAGCGGTAAAGAGTTTTGAACTGTTGAAGCAGAAGGTAATAGAGCAACCTATTTTAGCCCTCCTAGATTTCAACAAGGTGTTTCAGGTGGATTGTGATGCCAGTGGTTGTGCCATTAGAGCAGTGTTGAGCCAAGAAGGTAAGTCCATTGCCTATTTCAGTGAAAAGTTAAATGTTGCCAAGATAAAGTATTCTGTATATGATCAGGAATTTTATGTAATAGTTCAAGCATTAAAGAAATGGAGACATTATTTGTTGCTGAAGGAATTTGTTCTATATACTGATCATCAGGCCTTGCAGTACCTAAATAGTTAGGGAAAATTAAATCAAAGGCATATGAAATGGGTAGAGTTTTTGTAGAGTTATACCTATGTTTTGAAACATAGGAGTGGGAAGTCAAATAGGGTTGCAGATGCCTTAAGTAGGAGGCATACATTGATGACAAAGATGCAGATTGAAGTGGTTTGGTTCAATAAACTTAAGACACTGTATGCAAAAGATCCTGATTTTGCAGAGGCTTGTAAAGCTTGCAAGGAACCTGTTACAGTGGATAGGACAAGGTGGCTGGATTTCATAATCTAGGATGGCATGTTATTTAAGGGAAGTCAATTGTGTATCCCAAAGAGTTCCATGAGAGAGAACCTGATAAAGGAGAAGCATAGTGGAGGAATGGCAGGATATTTTGGTCGGGATAAGACCATTGCCATTATTAGTGAGCATTATTATTGGCCTCAGTTGTCACAGGATGTGAAGAAGTTTGTACAAAGCTATAGGGTATGTCAGATGGCTAAAGGAGTGAGTCAGAATACAGGCTTATATCAGCCCATGCCTGTACTAGAGAGGTCGTGGGAGGATATAAGTATGGATTTTGTTATTGGTTTTCCAAGGACACAACGAAGGAATGATTCAGTCTTTGTGGTGATTGATAGGTTTTCAAAGATGGTACATTTCATTCCATGTCAGAAGACCCATGATGCAGTCCACATTGCTGACGTGTTCTTCAAAGAGGTGGTGAGGCTACATGGTCTGCCAAAGAGTATTGTTTCAGACTGTGACACCAAATTTGTGGGGTACTTTTGGAAGACCTTGTGGAAGAAGCTAAAGACAGAGTTGAAGTTCAATTCTACACACCATCTACAAACAGATGGGTAGACAGAGGTTGTTAACAGGAGTCTGGGTAACCTACTGAGATGTTTGGTAGGAGATAAACCCAAGGGATGGGACTTGATCTTACCCCAGGCAGAATTTTCTTACAACAATTGGTCAACATAAGCACTGGTAGATCACCATTCCAGATTGTGCATGGAGGTAGCCCCGCAACGCCTTTTAATTGAGGAAGATGGACCAAGAGAAGAAATAAGTGTTGAAGCAAGATTTTGCAAAACACATCAAGGATATACATGAGAAGGTAAGAGAACATATTATCAAAATGAATATGCGATAAGGCTAAGGTAGATCAAGAGGAGGTATAAGGAGCTCAGATTGGTGATGAAGTGATGGTCCACTTGAGGAAAGAAAGGTTTTCAGTGGGAACATATAACAAATTGAAGATGAAGAAGTTCGGTCCCTGTAAAATTTTGAAGAGGCATGATTCAGGAATGCATATGAGGTAGAGTTGCCAGATGGATTCAACATTTCCGCTGTGTTCAACATTTCAGATTTGACAGAGTATCATGAAGGTGGCACAGAGGAAGTACCAACGATCGAATAGTGTGGGATTCTAGCACCTACTTCAGAAAAGGAGATTGAAGAAACTGGATAGTCGTGTGGGAAAGAGTACCAGGAACAAGCAATATGAAGAATATCTGGTGAAATGGAAAGGAAGGCATGTTGAAGATTCATCCCTGTTTCCTAAGGTAGAGGTTGACCATTTGGGTTTTTTCTCCACTATCTGAGACGTGATAGGGTCACTTCACAAATTACCCTGGGTGTCTGATGCAAGAGCATCCAATGGTGTAAGGGCAATCTTGCATCACCCAAAAATAGTTAAATTTCAAGTTTTTCGGTTTTTAGATGTTTTTACATTTTTGGATACCTTTTTTGTCATAATGAAATTCCCAATTTATGGTTTTTATTTTCTATTCCTGGGTGGAAAGATATTTTGCAGTTTTAGTTTCCCAGATTTGCACCTGAAAATATTTCGAGTTAGATTTGAGGCACTTAGAGTTCCTGAATCGGCCCCAAAACTTGCCAAAATTGGCATAGCATATTTTGAGCGCATTATTGACTTTGTGACCTTTTCAACGGTTCAAACGGTGTGCGAATCGGAGTCCCGGATCAAAAGTTATGGCCCTGGGAAGTTGGCGCACTTTTTAGAAGATACAATTGCAAATGCTCTTTTGAAATTTGAACTTCATGTTGTAAATTTTTGGCACCAAACCGCCTAAACTCAAATTTGAATATTATTTTGGCTCCAAACTAAAGAGGAGCTCTATTTATGGGCGGGTTTCTAATTTTTGGGTAACTTTTTGGGGACAAGCTCGCAATTGCGAAAGGGTGATTCTGTAGCTTTATGTAACTTGCATGTGTTGTAGAACTTGGGGATTTGAGATCCTCTACATGTAAGAAGTTCCATTTTCTGAATAATAAAATTATTCTCTTGTTTGTGGGTTATTTTCTAAGTCTCAGGCTATGCCCTCATCAAATCTCTTGAGTATTTGGATGTTGACATTATAAAACAACTCAATCTCAATAAAAATAATGTTGCTCTTGAGAAAAACCTAATTAATTTAACAATCTACACACTTTTATCATCATTACAGGTTTTCTAGGTGCAACTAAATGTAGACAATCATGAGTTATTAAGCTTAAAAATATGAATTTAAAAATTATTCATCCAAGCTTTAATTAAGGGTTTATGGAATTTTGGTGAGATATGAGATGGGAAAAACTTCTATAGTTAACTAGACATTGTGGGTTGTCAATGGGTTATTGGACATGTCCAAGACTTGAATAAAGTGATGCCTAAACAAAATATTCCTCTTTTCAGTGAACATTCTAATGTTTGTGGAATCTTGTGAACATTCGATGGGCATCCGAATGCATCCTCATTGAGGATAAAGTGTTGCAAATCAATAAATTATCTTTTTGATGATCTTTTGAAATCCTTAAAGGATACCATGCAGAACTACATTAGAGCTATGGATATGTCCATAATGTTAAGGAAGTAATGCTAATGTTCAAGTTCATATGTTTCAGTAGGAATTTTAAAGTCTGAGAATCTAGTGGGTTTATGAAGGCCACAATGTTATTGTAGGCTTTTGAAAAATATAAGGGTCTTTAATTTAGATATAAGGATATAGTAGGTTTTTAAAAGATATAAGGATATATTGGGTCTACAATGTATTATAGGATATTTGAAGGTAGAAGGAAATATGGGGCGATGATGGTGAAAGGGATAGATTCATAAGGTATTTGAAGACCCATATAAGTGAAAGCTCTACAAAATTTTGGAAGAATAAAAGTGGTAGAAATAAATTTGCTAAGATAGAAAGCACAAGGCAAGGCACAAGGATATATCCACAAAGTGATTGAATTTATGCTAACCCCCCAAAGTAAATCCTTTGCATTTGAATAAAGTTTGTGAAGACCAAGGAAAAATGCAACAACTTAACATTAGCTTAGGATGAATTTAGAAAATCCAAATCCCACACACAAACCTATGAGGCAAGCAAATGATCTATTAAGACTATGTAACAAAATTGTGCTCGTAAGGAAAAACTTTAAATTATATAATCACATTTTCATGGAGTGTAACAAGTTTTTGTTGGTGTAAATGGCGACTTTATCAAACTAGTTAGCTTTTAGCCTACCTAAGAGAGTCCTATTCATATTGCTTAAGCCTCTACTTAAGGAATTTTAGGATTTTGTCTCACTTCATAGCATTGAGACATGTGTTGTCATCATTTGAGACACCATTTGCATGTATATTTGATACATGCTCACACATTTGTCAAGTGAGCTCACAAGTATTGCACATTTGGAGGGTTGGTCAGTTGTTCAGTCCTACCTTCCTATCTCCTCTACGTCCTTCCCTACATATTCAAGGCTTTCTCATTGTATTATACAATCTCCATTTGTATATTGATAAACATACTATTGTGCTTATTTTGTTCACTTGTGGAAGTTTGTTTCATGCTATTTGATCTTGGCATTCTCCAATAGTTTTATCATGGGGTAAGTTAAAAGGGCATCAACACGATCTAGGGCATGATTCCATAGGTAGAAAAATGTCATTATAGGGCAAGCCCACAAATCTTTAGATGACATTGTGGCCTTCCCAATGACTTCCTAGTGGATTTTATAGTCACATACCATGGAATTCATTGTATAGGGAATAACCCCAATTTATATCCAATTTAAACATTTTTTTCTTAAATTTCCCAAGGCTAATATGAACAATTTATTAATCCTACAAATGGATTTGATTAAGGGCTAGGTCAACATACCTAACTGGTAAAGGATAAAATGTTGTAAATGATTTGATGAACACCCTCAAATGATAAGGAGATTTAAATCATTTCGGAGCTTGATCATAACTTGGAATGCAAAGGAAAACAACACAAATGAGGAAACTAAAGTTCAATCCAACTCAGATCCTCACTAGGTTTATTCAATTAATGTTCGTTGGCATATGGATAGATTGGGGAGCACCAAATCAAGCTTATGCAAGAATTTCCAACTTTGTGGGACATTCGATGCATAAAGGATATATCTAAGTAGGGGTTGAATTTCTGCAATAGCCAAACAAAAGCATACAACCCACAATTTTAAAATTTTAATAGAATGCACTATATCAAAAAGGGTCAAAAGGTTCTACATCTAGATGAGAGTGTAAATGCTGCAAATTTTTCAAACAAAAAGCCAACTAAGGGATCAAATTTAATTTTCCAACTTTTAATACCTCAATCATTAAACCCATCTTAATCATAAACATCTAGAATTCTAAAACCTTCCTTAAGAAAAATATGA
The DNA here is from genome assembly GCA_007258455.2 of Sequoia sempervirens. Lineage (NCBI taxonomy): Eukaryota > Viridiplantae > Streptophyta > Pinopsida > Cupressales > Cupressaceae > Sequoia > Sequoia sempervirens. The sequence goes on along the minus strand of VDFB02081088.1, from coordinate 4,917 downwards.
AACTAAAGAAAAAAATCAAGAAATGAGACTCAAACTAACCAAAACCTAAAGACGAAGAATAGAGGGGTCTATGTTTTAAATGGGGCATGTGTGCAAGACACAACAAATGGTGACTTTGTTGGGGAATGCTTTAGATAATTTGAAAGATAAACAACAGTCAAGAACCCAAAATCTTTGGTTTTGATTCACACAATAGGTCAAATGAATGTGAACACCTTATCAAGGAATCAAAATACTAAGCTAATATAACTATTCATATGCTAAGAATCCGAGTGTGTACAAATACATTATTTCCCATCTTTAAGTGACTAAGGGCATCTAAGATCCTTTGTATTAAGCAAAATAAATAAGTTCTACCTCATGTAATAAACCTCAACATTGCCTTGTTGCCAATTAAGCATCTATAACCTTGACGAGGTTGTCACTATGATCCCACTCAAAGTATAGCTCTACTACCAGCTAGACATCTATAACCCTGGTAGAGATACTTGAATTCCCCAACTAGTTGAATCATATGATGAGAGCACTATAAAGTATTGCATATTATTTCATTTGATCTTCTTTTGATTTCCTTTCTAGCTTTATGTATGCTTAATTTAACTTTGTTGGGCAAGGAATCATAGTGGCAGTTGAGGTGGAAACTGAAGACTTTTCACTTAATACAACATCACAAAGAACCCTTTAGCAACCTTATATTTCTTAAAATGTGAAAGATATAAGATTTCAAAATACTTCAAGCTATAGAAAACTGTGAATTCATCTCCCAAGAATAAGTAAGTTCCTATCATCCAACACTAACAAAGAACTTCTTTATCTACTTATTGGGTCATGACTGATGTTTCTCAAAGAAAAACTTAGGGACACTCCAAAAGCCTCATTGTTATACTAACCAACACACCCAAAAGGAAAGCCAACCCATAATAGACAACAAAACAAACCAAATGAAAGAAAATATAAAACTAATTATGTACAAAGGGGGTAGGTTTTAGGGTGACCTAAGCATGGAAATAATGTTTTAAAAACTGCCCATTGATGGATAGAGGAACATCTTCTCCTCTAAGTGTTTTTAACCTATAAGCATTGTCTCATAAAATCTTAGAAATCTGGAAACTTGGGAAACTTCTGATTTTTGGAACCATATATCATGAGTACTAGTTCACAAGAACCCACCTTTCATACCTATGAATAATTCACTTAAAATACCTTGCATCTAGATGATGCGCACAAGAGTGAAATACAAGAACTTCTTATGAGATCAACCAACCCAATACTACTCTAACTCAAATATTCTTAAACATTAAATCTCATGCACAACTAAATCCACTTACCTTAAACTACCCTACCTAAAAATCCTTAAACCAACATTCTACTTATTATAAAACCCTTTTAACTCATTTCTCTCACAATGCCCTATGTATAAGCAACTTCTTTGTACAATTGCAAATGAGAAGGCATGTGTTTAAAGCAAGTTAGATTAACATTCAATGAAGTTGACTACACTGTGATTAGAATCCATGTGATGATAAAGATGTATTCTGTTCTTTGTATACCAACTTGTAAGTTTACGCCTCCATACATTCCGCTACTTCCGCCGGGCAAGAGTGATGAGAATCTCCATGTAGAATTTGTCATGGCATGCCAGCCATTATACTTCCTCGAGCAGTGGAAGTAGTGCAGTTTTCGTGGGTTCCACACCACTGAAGACAAATCAGATTTGAATCATTGACAATGTGGGCACTGCGGTCCATGCTTTGGCATCGACGTACCAGAGCTCAGACAAATGTGTAAGGTCAAAAAGTTTGCATCAAAAGCCAATTATCTTAGTGTACCACCAATATCTCTGTTTCACAGAGATTATCTATAAAACTGGTCTTACTAACAATTATTAAACCAACAGTTGATGGTATATTCCCCTTTGTCTAAACTTGATTTATCATTTTGCTTTGAGATACTGTTTATGATAATTGTTTCAGAGATTTTTTTTAAGGACCCAATGAGTTACAGGTATTTTGGTTGTACTTGAAAGTTTTTCTGGTTCCACTTGCATTCCATTCATGGCGTCCATTTTTTTGCTTAATCTTTTCTAACATTGACAAATGTGTCGCGAGGTTGACTTATACAGAGTTTGACATCTCAAACTCGTTTAATCATTCATTTAATCCCACAATATCATCCTCATATGGAAATAAATATTTCCCTACATAAATATGATGCTTGTTTATAAATCAGATTTAGAACAATAAGTTGGGATTGGAAATAATACATGTAGAATATATTATGAAAGTTAAATGTACAGTATGATTTGTCAAGGTATCAAAAAGTTAGGGCAAGTCTAAATAAATGTATTAGAATTTGGAAATTGATTGTCTTGTGTGTTGTTGCTTACACATCACATTTTATTTTTATTAAGGAAAATAATGAATCACTTTTTTGAGGTCTTGGATTTTGCATTTTATAACACTTTGTGGTAGATTTGGACCACCATATTTGTCTTTTTATTGATCGTTCATTTCATGAATTTGCATCATTGATCTTGTCACATTTTGGACATATTTGTGCATAAGAAGTTTGATGCCTTTAATCTTTGCATATATTTGGAAATTTGATGTCTTTAATTAGTTGCATTTAAAGTAGATGATCTCTTCCCACACTGCTTCCTCCCTTTTTACTATTATGATAGTGTTTATTTCCACCTTGTGAATATTCATATTTTAATTGATGGAGAGTCTTTCATCTTTGACCTGTGGCTTGCTAGATTTTATTTATCATTCTTTGGTTTTCTCTAGTTTGTGGTTTATGATAACCATGATCCTAATTTTGGGAAGGTCTTTCTACCAACCCTCTTATTCTCATTTCTCATCTAAATAATCTTATTCTCTTCACTTCTATGGCTACACCAAGGTTCATTCTTCTCTTATTGAAAAATTAAAAATGAGTATTCAATTTTTTTATGGTCATCCCATTCTCTAAAATACCACAAAAATATTTCAACATTCTAGGAGGTTCTATATAATCTAATATGAGTTTTGTATCTCTTTTATTTCCTTCCAACACTAGAAAATCATTCCTCAAGTGACCTTCATTCAAACAAGAGGTGCACCATATTTTCATTTTGTGAAGGGGTGATACCTTCCTATAATTTTCTACTTTTGCTAAAAAATATTATCTTTGATTGTTCTAGTTCTAGTTCTAGTTTTTCTATTTCTTCACTCTCATTTTTCTCTTGTTTCCTTCTCCAAGTTTGACCTTTAATCTTGTAAGCCAACTCTACCTCTTCTATGTAGGTGTTGATTTTTTTTTCAATTTATAGATGCTCTAATTTGAGAAAATAATCTAGATGTAAACCATTCAAAACTTTGTTTTTCAATAAGTCATTCCTCCAATTTCTTCACCACTCCTCAAAATCTCTAATTAAATTCTCTTATTGTCTCCCCTTTCTTCTATAAAATTTCTCTTATTTTACCAACACTCTGTGATGGGACTTCTAGATATTTGAAGTTGTTTCAATATTATTCTTTCAACACAACCTATTCTATGTAATGAGGCGGCCACTTTTTCATGTACAACTTAAGTACTTCATCCCTTAACATCTCCAAAAAGTCACCAAATTTACTTTGGTTATCCCTTATTCTATTCCTTATCTAAGCACACTCAAAGATAAATATGTGCTTGGTTTCTTCCTCAACATCCTTATTGAATATGGACAATTTTATTTAATTTGGATATATTATTGAAGTAGTCAGTGCCTCTAATTTATTTTTATTTACTAAGGGTTCTCCTTCACTCTCTTTCCTACCTTGTTTATCCTTGATTCCCTATGTCCTTTTTCCTTTGAATTATTGGAACTCTTTCCAAAATTAAAATCCTTTCTTATTTGATTAATCTTGTCACTTTTTCTTCATCTCTAAGAAATTTAGTGGTAAATATTAAATCCTCTACCAAATCTCTTCACACTGTAAGATAAATTCTCTTCTTGTTTCCTCTTCCTCCATTAGGAAGGTTCCAATAATTATTTCCTTTTGGGAATTCATCCTTCCTTTATATGGCATGAGGGCTTCACCGAGCTTCATAGGGTCTCTTCAATTTTGGATATGTTCCAAGTTTTAAAAAAACTTTATTATTTACAATTTTTCTTTAATAAAATGTGAGTGATTGTATCCCTCCTTAAATAATTCAATTATATTTATGGAAAGTTCTTAATCATTAAATAATTCCTTTGCATCAACACTTCCTTCGCGTATCTCTTTATTTCAATTCTAACTTTTCTCCTTTTATAAAAACATATTTATACACACCACATCTTCTAAATATGATTATAACATATTAAAATATTTATTAATTGTGAGATTAATAATTGAAAAATCTATTCAAAATATGATTCTCTAGTAAAAATTCCAAAATGGCCGAGCACCCCTACTTCTAGGAGAACTATTACTTCTAAGCCTTCCCTTGACTAGCTCCATTAATTTATTACATTATTGTATATTGATGTAGGAGCATCCCAAAGAAACCTACCGAATTTCACCATAGAATCTCATTGTGGCTCATGGGAGAGTGACAGTTCTACAATAGCTCACAAATATCATATCTAGATCTCAAGATTTATGAATTTAAGTGCAAAAAGTCATTACTATCAAAATATCACAACTTAGAACAATCAACATATAGTTCATCAATAAAATTTTGTAAAACCTTTTTATTCCTTGCAATAGTTAGTCCAACATATCTCAAGACAATACAAGACTAGAGCTTGGACCTTCATTTCTAACCACATTGATTTTCTTCAATTCCCAATGTTTCACTAGTGGATTTTGGTTGATGTGCATATTACATTGGACATTGAGATTGCAAAAAATTATGGCTGACATAAATTATTCCTAAATCTTAGAGTTGATGTACAAACACCTTTGAAATTCA
>VDFB02081087.1:0-23855 GCA_007258455.2 Sequoia sempervirens | reverse complement strand
AAAAAAACCTAGTAGTTTAGAAACTACATTCAATTTGATATAGATTCTATTTTTACATATTTTTGAAATAATATAGATAACTTATTCAAATTTTTACGTCAAGTTGCCTAACTCTAATTTTTCTATTTTTTTGCCACTTAAGGGCGCTTTTTTTCCATGATGATCCTGCACATACCCACCTTCTTGTTGAATTATTTAGGCCTTTAGGAAACTCACATGTTTTAGGTAATGCATCATTTCATGCATCCAAATTGAAGAAGAATTTGACATAGCTTGATGTTTATTTTTAAGCACTTGGACAATCTCTTCTTCAGGGTCTTCATTATTTTTTTAAATTACCAACTAGCTTTTCGCACAATCCTTTATCTCTTACCAACTTAGTAAATTTAATTTACACATCATATTTTTGTGACTTTGGTTATCCAATCAAATCTCTTTTTATTTAAATATTTATTTAGAAAAAAACTTTGACACATGGGTGAGCAACCATCAAATTAATTTTGTTATTTCAAACCAAGTGCTTAAAATTTTTAAGGCTTCTAATCACAACTAATACATGATTTTTAATAAAAGAATACCTTTCTTCATACTCTTCCAATAATTGGCTAAAGAAAGCAATTGGCCACTCCAAACCTTCTTCATTTTATTGTACATGAATAGTTGAGATCGTATCAATACTTCCAAAAACATTTAGTGTGAAATTTTTAGAGAAATCAAGATTAATAAGTGTAGGTGAAGATGCTAAAGCTTCCTTGATGTTCTCAAAACCTCTCTTTCCTTCTTTTGATCAACTGTTCAACAAACATTCTTCTTCAACATGGGTGTTAATGGCTTCAAAAGATAAGCTATATCAGGTACAAACCTCCTCACAAAATTTATTCTACCAAGAAAATTTTGCAAACATTTCTCATGAATTGGAAAAGGTAAAGCTAATATGGAACTTATCTTTTTAGGATCAATGGAAATTCCATCTTTTGGCACTACACAACTAAGAATGTTACCTACATAACAACAAAAATACTCTTCTTTGGGTTGAGTGAAACATCATATTCTCTACACCTGTCAAATACTTTTCTAAGATGAGCAAAGTGTTCATTATCATCCTTGGAAAAACAATGATATTATAAAGATAATCCAACACAAACTTGTTTATTAATCCCAAAAAATCCATATCCATCATTCTTTGGAAGGTTGCCCGAATATTGGAAAATCCAAAATACATCCTTCTATATGCCATTATACCCCATTTAGTAGTTAAAGAAATATTATATTGGTATTCTTCTTTCACTAAAAATTGATGATAACCAAAAAAACCATATAAAATAAAAAAATATCTCAGAGCTTGATACAACCTACAAGATTTTCTCCATCAATGGTAGTGGGTACTGATCTTTGAGAGATGCTCTATTTAGGCCCTCGAAATCAATACATAGTCTTAGTTCTTTGTTCTTCCTAACATTAATGATATTGGAGACCTAAGAGGTGTGTTTGATAGGAAAGATAATGCTTCCCTCTATCAATTTTCTCAACTACAGGAAAGATAATGCTACCCTCTATCAATTTTCTCAACTCCATTTTAATGAGTAGCTCTAATTTTGGGTTCAATAGCCTTTACTTTTGTATTATAGGTTTCACATTAGCTTCAAGCTCAATTGTGTGTTGGGAAAGCTTGGGGTAAAAGCCCTTCAAATCACTATAATTTCATGCAAAAATATCACTATATTCTTGACATAATTGAATAAAAGTAGCCTTTTCTTTAGTTGTACATACTTTCCCAACTTTAAAATCCTATTTTTGAAAATTCTTACCTATTCATATTGATCTTTTTTGACTTGCATGTTGACTTTATTCTTCTTTTCTTGATCATTAAAACTGGAAAATGATTCCAATGAGACAAAACCTTTTGGAAACTTGTTAGTTTTCAGCTATATAATTTTCTCACCATATTGCTACTACAATTTGTCTTGGTTAGTAGTTGAAAACTCAACCTCTTCAATCAAAAAAGTCGTAATTTTCTAGTCACTATCAAACACTTGCTAATGTGTTTGATTATCAAGAATTGAAGGTCTTACAACTAATTTTACATTCTACTACACTTTACTATTGTTGATATCATACCATGCTCATATGACAAGCAACCTATCAACATGTTTCTTCTCATTTCTAGGTATGGACAACAAGTTAAACACACAAAATTCTTCACTAATATCCCAAATTCTATGCCTATAAGACTTGAGAAAGAGATTTTTTAAGAAATTAAAACCTAACTTGATTCACAATGAGTTCACTATCACCAAATACCTTCAAACACTTGATTTTCCTCTTCCTTCCCATTCCAAACCATGAAAAAATGCTTCATTCTATGCTGTATTATTAGTGCAACTAAAAGTAAACCTAAAATCTGAAAATTACCTTTCACCTTTAGGAGAAATAAGCATTGATCCTCCTTTAGCACCATTCTTACTCCTTGACCCATCAAAATAAAGCTACCATAACTCATTCAATTGCTATTCGCATTATTTTTTTTCATATTTTACCAAGTTAGTGACAATAATGTCTTTCTCATGAATCAAATAGATACCCAACCCTACTTCCTCCATATGCTTGAATGGATCACCTTCAAAATTCTCAACTTCCCACTATTAAAAAAAAGAAGATAAATTCCTTCTATCAGAATTGTAGGCTCTTAGACACTAGGTTGTTCCTCATGTTCATGAATGGTAGAATTTATATTTTTAGTACTAGGGACATAAGGTTCTATGTGGTATTTTATAATAGGATTTGATTTGACTATTACCCTAGTTCTATACCTTGTTCTAAAAAACATGTGCGACCAATCAACAAATAGATAACCACCTAACTTGCAGTGAATTCTCTAGAAAGGAATATGACAAAGTATGGTTGAAGATTTATGACATAAATGTATCGAGGTATGGAAAAAATGGACAAGAATTAAAAGTGAGGCTCAAATTTTTAATGATTCTAATAGTATTGTTGGTTGTCCCATCCAACTGTACTATTCCTTTGGCCAAAAGAGACTTATATGATAGACCAAGTTTTTCAACTATCTATTTGGGTGTCACAAAACTACTTGTACCTAAGTCAATCATGCAATTATGGATAAGGTGTTGGCCAATAATCAAAGATACATAAAATGGAGGTGGTTATGTATCTTTGGTTTGTTCTTTAGTTTTAATTAGTGGACTACTAGCAAGCGTAACTCTAGGTTGCTCTCCAGAGGACTCACTTGGAAAAGCAATATTAGATAAGGCTTTTTGAAAAAAGTATTTTTTTCCTAGGAAGTGATATTGAATCCCACATTAACATATTGAAATTTTATTTTTTCATATGATCTAAAATATTAAATGGAATTATACAAACCTTTGGATTTCCTTTTGAAACAACATCTCCTTGTGTTTGCAATGGATGTGGTTGAATTTTAGGCTACTCTTTTTCCACTAAAAGCTATCCTGTTGGTAGTATCTACACATTTGGTGTATGTGATGTACCAACAATAATTTAGTGACCTATAGGAGCTTGATTTTTCCCCTTATCAACTTGTTTTCCTATGTCAATAGTCCTCTTTTATACCCTTGTATTGGCTGCAATGGAGTGTGATGACTAATTCTATGCATTTGGATGATTCACCCCACAAAATTCTTGACCTTGCCAATTCATCAAAGTGACATCTTGGTGGCCTTGATCAGTATTAGAATGCTACTATTCATGAATTTCTTGTGTTGTATCTTATGGGATAGTAGTGTTATTCTATTTCATGAGGCCTTGATTGATCACTCCACTGGAACACGCGGCTTGGTTATGAGGTTGGTTTCATGTATATAATGTGTCATACATAAATAACACCAAGTAAATAAATTATGACATTATGAATAATAAATTAAAGACATTTAATCAATTAGCTATTTTCTATCATAACATAATATGTCCAAAAGTAATAATTTTTTTTTTTTTTTTGATCGGTAATTGTTACTATTTTATTAATAATAATAAAGAGTTAAAAAATAAAGCAACACTTGCAAGACAGAGCCACCCAGTATATTTCTTCTATAGCTCAACTCGGTAAACCGGAGAGATCTACCCTGAACCCAACCAGAAAATACATCATTTTGCCATTGATTCATTTAAAATTTTCAATCTTCGATATAGCGACAGACCAAAAACTTCATTCACGCCTAAAGGTTAAGCTGATAACATTTTTTCATTTGAAAGAAACGCCTTCTGCACACCAAAAACACCATCGACTACCTGCACTATTCGCTTTCCTACTAACCATCCGCTCACCACTTTCCCTACTTCCTTTCCCTCTGCTCCCCTACATTTTCATTCCAATACGAGCCATCTGTCATCCAAAAAGATTTTGTCCTGCCTTCATAAAACCAACATCCTAAATAATTAAGCACCATTTCTGCCAACTCTCCCACCCCTAGCTCTTCCCCTACGTGCAAGCCACATTCTCCTTGGTGTTTGATGAAGCTGGGTTGTGCCCTCCCTCCACTTTACAGCTTCTTGTTGACGCAACACAAGCTTTAAGTTCTCCCATGCTATTAAAATTCCCAATTTGTAGACTTCTTGGTCCACTCTCCTCTGTCACCTCACAAAAGGAATTAGGCCTTCTTTTGTGGCCTCATCCAAATCCTTGAAGCCTTTCGAGATATCGTATCCTTTACCTGGTACAACCCATTCTAATAGGGACTCCATTTTCCTGAGTAATTCCTCCACAAACAGTGACCTCATCACCCATTTTACCACCTCAATTTCTTTATTTAGTTCAAGACCCCATGCAAACACCATAGAGGCTATGTCAATGTTCATTCATCCTCTATGAGTGGCCTCCATGAAATGTGATCCTAGCATCTCCAACACCACCTCTATCACCTCTTCATGAGGATTTTTCAACAAATACTTCAATCTAAATATAGACACTGGCCCGAAGAAACCTTGCTGTTGAAGTTTTGTCAAGAAGCCATACATCGCTTCCATTTCCCCTACTTTCAAATTTAACAAACTGAAAAAACCTTCACCTGCACCAAACCCTTCACCAGGAATTGATAGAAAGCAAATTGTTTCAATTGCTTGTTTTAAAGAATCCCACCACCTCGATAAGCTGGCAATTCGTCTACCCCATCCTTCTCCTAAAAAACCCATTTAAAACTGTGATGCCACCACCTCTTGTGCGGACCCAAAGGCATTTAAAATTTAGTGCTTCCGATGGATCATCCTCAGATTGTTTCATCCAACCACCTCGAGAAAAATCGAAAAAGGCCCGACGATCATTTCCACCTCGCGCCAACATCCTACACAATAAATAGACCCACCTACCCTTTCAATTAATATTTGTACTTAGATGATACCCCTCTTCTTTCGCTCGATAGAAAATTTGTCCTCTTCCACCATCACACGACATCCACTGGTACCCGATTCCCGAGCTAAAATATTACGGCCAAATCGCTGACAGATCCACCTAGAAAAAATCCTCCACCCTAGTTTCACCTATCAACTCAAAAGAGGTCGCCCACTTGGAAAGGCAATCCACTTCTCCATTGCCAGCTCGGAAGATATGATAGACTTCAAATTTGTCAAAAGAGCTTAAAATATTTAAAATTGCTTGGATTAAAGCTTGCAGATGCCACACCGAAGCTCCTCCATTAATAATTCCTTGAATTATAATCAAAGAATCACCTTCCAAGAGAAAATTTTTAATCCCCAAAGATTTCGCTAAACTTACTGCCAAAAGGGCCACCTTAGCTTCCACAACATTATTTGTGCCATCCTCCAGCTTTCGAGCTCCAAAGGCTACCAAATTGCCTTGATTGTCACGAATAATAACCCCTGCTCCTAAGGGCCCCGAGTTGTCCTTTGCAGCTCCATCAAAATGTGCCTTGAGCCATCCTTCCTTTGGATTTTCCCTTGCTACCTCCTTCGAAGAGGCCTGCACCCCATTTAGCCCCATCTCCATATGTCCATGCTTTATCTTTAGCCCTGGCCACAACCTTTGAAACCTGCTATCCTCCACTGAGAAAGGACACTTTTGAATTTGGAGCTGTGTAGCCGCAGCATTCACAACTTCCGTGATTGCTTGATCAATTCTATTTTTGATTCTAGGAAATGTTTCTTTTTTATCCTAAAAAATCCTTCTGTTCCGCTCCTTCCACAATTCCCAAATCACAAGTGACGAGCTTGCTACCCAAACACTTGAGAATAGGGATGCACCAAAGAGGTGTGGCCACCCCTCAAAAACAACCTTCACCGAGTTTTTCCAGGGACCCTGCCAACCAAGTTTTAGCCTAAGGGAATCCCAGCAAGCAACAACAACTTTGCATTGTAGAAATAAGTGATTCGTTGATTCCTCTGCCACCTCACATAAAACACACTTTTTCGGTCCAACAAAACCCAATCTCTTCCTCCTTTCTCTTGAAAGAATTCGTCCCTTCACTGCCAACCAAGCAAAAGCACCAGGCTTGGGAAAACATTCCTTACTCCAACATAATCTTTTTTCCCAAAAGACCTCACCCTCCACAGAGTCCAGAAGCTGGTACCAAACCTTGACCGAGTAGTCCCCATTAACTGACCCACACCAGACCACTTTATCAGCAGTGTTAGTTGGAAGCACTTGTCACCCCCTAAAAATCTCCATCAGTTTTTGAATTTGGAAACCTGAAATCTCTTCAAAAAAGACTTCTTTCCACCCCCACTCTTGGCCTAAGGGACTCCTTTTTAGTTCTAAATAGTTTCTAACTTTGTCACCCCACCTTTGGATAAAAAAATGGCTCAGATCCTGTAAACCTTCATCCTCCTTTAAAATTGGATAGCCAAAAGTAATAATTTATATTCATTTCCAAATGTCAAATTTACAAATTACTTGGTTTGACTTAGGCCAACATCGCCACTTATTCAACTAAATTTTACATCATATAGTACAAAGTACAATAGTCATAAATAGAATTCCAAGTGATTCCTCTTCAATGCTTTTTGCATCTATTAGATGAGAATATCATTGAGGAACTTTTCCACCCAACCACAAAGCTACAATTCCATGGAATTTTTCCTAACTCAAAGATTAGCCAACCCTGCATGGAATACTTAGCAAGAGATACAATATGCAAGGTGGAATTTGGTGCATGCGTAACATCTACATGCATTTCTATCTACATTTAGAACATGCAAGATCTATGTTAGGAAATGGTAGAGAGTTACATTATACAAATTAGACCATTCAACATAATGGACTACAAATGCTTGGCCAAGCATATGTTGTAGACAAGTAAAAATAATAGATTTTGGAAAAGAAAAAACTTTTTGTTAACCCATTTTTGACACCAGTCATAGAAGGTAACCTCCCACGTACTTAAGATAACATACATCTTATCCAAATAACACAATATGCAAAAAATTCAACCTATTTTCTAGTAGTTTTGCTAGCCAATCTTTTCATGACAAAGAATCAAATAGTCTACAACATAGGCAATGTTTGTCTCATCTTGGATATATTTTGAAGTTTAACAAATAAATGAAAGGAACTAGACCAGATTTGATAATAATGAATTCATACATTTAATCATAATAAGTGATCCTTTTATCAATGAAAATGTCATAGTTCATGTATTAACATACAAAATTTCTAATATTTCCTTTATTCCCTTCATACTTGGAATGAAATCTACAATTTTTAGATAAAGGTGAATAAAGTAGTTTTAAAGAAGGTATATTGCATGTATGTTTAATGCATAAATGGAAAATTTATGCATGTACACATATACGGAGTTCTATTAAAAAAATGTGTATGCGTATACATTCCTTGAAAAAGAAAGTTTCATTTTACATATAGATTTCCATATTCAGAAAGATGTCAACTTTCATCAGATGCACAATTAGATTCAATTAAAATACAAAGGTAAAGAATTCAAACTTTTGACTGAATTTGAAATTCATCTGGAATGTCACAAGGTCATTTTACATGGAAATAAAATAAAATTGACTTCATAATTAATCTATGTTTGATCATAATAAAATCATTCATTTTTGACTTACTACTTTGAAAAAATCAAAAAATTATTCTTATTCCATTATGATCTAAGTTACAAATGTTTTGTTTGTTTAAAACCAAGTCATTGAACAATCAGTTAAAGGAATATTAAGTTTGGTGAAGAAAACTAGAATCACCCCTCTTGGCTTATTGATAAGAGTATTATTCTATTTTGATTAGAGATTATCAAAGAAATCACATATAGTTCAGTTTCTGTTCATTCCTTTAAATGGAAAATATCAAGTAAGGTGATTAATAACTGTATAATTTAATCATCACCCAGGTTATCTATTCATGATTTGAATTATATTAATTTAATATAATTATTCTTTTATTATCATTTATCACAATATGGTTCAATATGCATGCTATCGATCAACATTAAGTGCCATTGATATATTCATATATCCTTTGCAATCAACAGTGTTGTTGATTATATAATAGAGGCAACCTTTAATTTATATAGAAATCAACTTGTAATTTTATCATGTTCAACATTGATGAATATCAACTCAATCAATTCCTGTACATATGCATATATATATATATTCAAATATATGCGCATGTATATATGTATACATATACATACACATCGTTTTACAAAGTGAGAAAGCCTGAAGTGCTTCTATGGGATTAAGGACATCCCTTAGCTTGCTAAGGCTTTATCATAGGATGCAACATTCACAACCTATCACATGTAACATGCATCATATTACTATTATAGTAAAAATTATCAATCATTTTGTATCAACTTCTAGCTTGAAACAATAAGGATTGTTCAATAACCTACTAAAAAATAGAATGATGGAAATCCTTTGACCATTGCTATGAAAAAATGGTGGAACCATTCAGCGATAGGTTTAGATATCAGAATGATGGTATCATTTGATAGTCTGGAATGTTTGGAATGATGAAATTATTCATCAAGTTGCATTGAAATAGAATGCAAGTAAATTGTTCATATGGTTATCACTTTAAGAGGAATGATCACTATATTCAGTGATCATAGTTATATTAGATACTCTATTTATAGGAACAAATACCCATCTCTATGTGGGTTCTTAAACTTGAACATGTACATGACTTGACATAGTTACAAAGATGTCACACAAATGGGGGTTTGGAAAATACAAAGTTGAATTATTATGATAAGATTCATTAACAAAGAATAGATTACATCGGTTATGGCCACCCAAAAAGTGGTATTATGCAAACAAAGACCTAGCTATGGTAAGGATAAGTTCAACTAGATCGAACATTGCATGGCAACATAGAAACAAAGCAAATAAATGATGGTTTTTCCCACCTTACACTGCGTAGAATGCAAGAATTTGGGCTCAACTTACACAAAAGCATAGGTTAAAACAAACATTTTTCTAGTGATAAAAGAATAATGAATGCACAGACATAAGATATAATGTTTCCAAGATATTTATTCCCTTGAATAGGGCCGATTTAAGAGCATGAAAAGCCATACTTTTGTAGAAAAGGAAACAACATGAAAACCTAATAAAATATCAAATTACCTCCTCGCTGAGTGTGCTTGATGATTTTTCTCTATTGAATATGGAAATAGCTCCTATTCCCTGGGTTTGTTGCTTCATTGTGATCCTTTCTCCAAAATATTCTCTCTATTTTTTGCCAAGATGTCCACACCTTTTCTTCAAGTGATTCTACATTTTTCTAAAATTGGAGGTGGTCTTTACTCTCCCTTGACCTCAGACTCATACATAGCCGCCCACTCCTCCATGTGCTTTTTGGGCATAAAATCTCTTGCCAGTTTGGGCATCGGTTATGTTTCAAGGTGTTAAAGGTGTTATAATTGTTTTCCCAAAGTGATCGATTAAATTGTTTCCCATGTGTTGAATTTCACATAAAGAATTTTTATTTCAAAAGAAGGAAATTTTTTTTACCACAATAATATATATATGTATTTACACATACATATATCTATATATTCATCGTTTCTTTACTTTTTACCTCTCACAAGGGTATTTATTTCTGATTTTAATTTAATCATTCTACTCAAGAGAAGTTAATATGCATATAACAATTACACTTCCAACACCATTCTTATTATGAAATTAACATCGAATGGACAAGGTAAAGAAAATGCTTCAAATAATTTGTTTCCATAAGATTACCTAATTAATCGTTTATTCATTTCACACAAGCAAAATGATATCTACCAAATTACAAGTTAAGTGCATATGCTATGATTTTTTTCAGTGGTGTGTGCACGTTCTAGATTCCATCATGCTTACCGTTCATCATCTAGCTAAATGCTCCTACCTCAATCATGTTCTTGGTATTCAACCTATTCTTGCATTCACACACTTGCACTTGCAAAGTTTCTTCAATAACCATTAACCAATGCTCATAATGAAAAGATTCTATTTCACATCATACTATTCATCTTTCGTATTCAATCACATGAATATAGATATATTTCAAATAACATTGAAATATTAAATTTATCACAAGTCAAAACTGATAAATTTTATTTTCCATAAATATTTAAATAACTTAACATTATTAAATGTAAGAAAAATTTGAGACATGACATCCTTCCCCACTAGGAAGAGGCATCGTCCTGATGTCTTATCAGATAGCGTTAAATTATATATGTCTATTGCAACATTCAATCATATTGTTATTCAAGCCAAAATTTCATAACATGCGAAATTCAAAATGCTAAAGAAATAGTATCTCAATGAACATTAAGAATCAATCAAGAAATCAAATGAGGAAAGGAGCATTCTATTTTCTCTGCATCCTCCCATGTAATAGTATCCTCAAAATATTGATCCCATTGAACCTTACATTAGAAAATGTCTTTGTTTCACAACTTGATGTTGCGTCTATCTAGAATTATAATGGGCTCCATAAGCACCACTCTTGGATCCTGCACCTATAGAGAATTCCAATCAAGTATATGAGATGCATTTGGATGATATGGATTAAGAAAAGAGACATGAAATGCATTATGGAATCGAGCTAGAGAGTAGGTGGTAGAGCGAGTCAATATGCAACCAGGTTCATTACTTTTAGCACATCGAAGGGATCCAAATATCCAGGAGTCAACTTGGAATATTTTCCAAAAGTAATTGAGATCTTGTGTGGCTTGACTCTCAAAAAGACCTTATCTCCCTCTGAGAACTATCTTAATGTTCTATTCTTGTTGGCATAAATTTTCTACCTATCTACTGCTTCCTTTAGTCTATCCTTGATGAGTTTCACTTTCTCTTCCATTTTTTTAAGCATTTTAGGAGCCACTATGATCCTATCTTCCAACTTGTCCCAACTGATGGGTGTACAACACTTTCAACCATAAAGAGCCTCAAAAGGTGCCATACCTAAGGACACATGGGAAGAGTTATTGTATGAAAATTCTACTAAGGGTAGATACTCTTCCCACTTATAATGTTGGTCCATGCAATACATCCATAGGAGATTCTCTAATACCTGGTTGACTCTCTCTATCTGATCAATTGTTTGAGGATGATAAGCCAAATTGAAATTCAACTTAGTTCCCAAGGTTGCATTCAAAAGTTGTCCAAAATCTGGATGTCATCCAAGTATCTCTATCAGATATGACAGTCTCTTGCACTCCATGCAAACAAAAGATCTCTTTGAAAAATTTCTTGGCCAAGGTCAATGATCCATCCTTAAGGTTCTTTGGAATGAAATGTGCCACCTTACTCAACTTATCGACTACTACCTATAGTGTCAAAAAAGTAATCCTTTTTCACACTTGATTTGGATAATTGACATAAAATGGACTTAACTACATCTTGGAGTGGTGTTGTAATGTGTTGTACATATTCACATCATTCTAAGGGCCTTATTTAATTAAAATATACTTAAATTGTACCTTTTTCAAAAGTGTTGTAATACATTTTCACACTTTTCTAAGATTTATTTAATTAATTGAGCCTAATGGGCCCCTTATAAATAAAATATATTTAAATTTGTACCTTATTTAAGTGTTGTAAAGAACTTTCACATTTATCTAGGCCCCCCTTAATTAATGGTGGTTAATTGAGTTTAATTGGCCCTTTTAATTCAAATTCAAGCCCCCTTTTCAAGGATCTATCCCGACACCCAATAATGATATGACATTTAATTTGGAAAATTTTCTATCATGAAAAATATTGCTAGGATCCATTTTCCTTTAATGGAAAATGAGTCCTCTCTACATAGAACACCACTTTATTTACATTTTTGGGGTGGGTTTTTGATGTAATTTCACCTCCTTGAAGCTTGGTCATGGAAATTGTGCCAGGACCCATTCGTCTTTAGTGGCAAATGGGTCCTCCCTTAATGGGACTTTTTGAATTTAATTGTGACATAATCCTTATAATTTTAAGACCCAAATCTAAAGTTGGCTTGAATTCTTTGAATTTCAAGGTTAATCTCTCAATTTAGTATAAATAAGGGGTTAATTCACATTATTTCACCTAGCAAGTTTATGAAGCATTATAGATTTTTTTATTTTTTTTAAAAGGTGCAATGCACCCATATTATTAGGGGTAAATGCATTTGACCAGAGCTATGAACCGGGTACAAGAAACCACAAGAAACTACCAAACCCACGAGCTCATTGGCCCATCGAAGTCACAAGGCCTGCGAGCAATTTGGCCCAGCGAGGGTTTGAACCCTAGTGGCTGTCACTACAACCAAGCGACTTGACCACCGAACCATGCCCTTATTGGCTAAGCATTATAGAAATTTCAAGAGAGCATTTCAAGAGAATTTCCAAAGGAATTTCAAGGTAGATTTTAAGAGTTTATTGTAGCAATTCAAGATCATTTCATCATGTCAAGGGTTTTATGCATTCATGTATGTTGTTAAGCCAAAATTATTGATGTAACATTGAAGATCCTTCTTGCAAGCATTATTTCACATCTATTTGAGATCAAGATCTGCATTCTCCATGGCCACTTCATGTTAGTTTATAGATTTGTACTCGAAGAAAATATCCAAGGTATCATCACTTGCATATTCCATGTTTCATGCTTCAATTCCATTATTTCATCAATTGTTTTAATTACCTAAAAGGGGTTTGACCGAGGAAAACCCGTATCCCCTAACAAAGGTTTTAGTTTGAAGAGTAAGATTTGGAACAAAATTGCAAAAGTCGTCAAGTTGCAAAAGTTGTCATTCAAAGTGCAAGAATAAAGAAAGGAGGCTACAAAATTTATCTTAGATTTTTAAGAGCTGATAACTCGGGATCTGGAAGTGCATACATCAGGGAACAATACCCAAAATTCAGTTTTTTGAAACCCTAAAAGGACCCATTCACCACTAAGGGCGAATGAGTCCTTAGCGAGCCATGAAAAAACACTTTCTATTAGAGGTATGTAATTTTTATCTCTTCCAAACTCTCCCTAAAGGCTATAGGTTCCATTAGCTTTATGTTGAAGCTTCCAAATGCACTTTATAGATCACAATTTAGAGTTTATTTTCTATATTTAATCTTTCTACCAAAGTCCTTGTTCAGTCATTTCTATCAAGACACTTTGCGCCAAAGTGGGACACTTTGTGCCAGAATAAGACTATTTTTTAGACAAGTTTTAAGTGTCCTCCACTCATCTAATTTGCATGAAATAAATTTTTCTTGATAGCTCTATGTTTAATCTACTTAGATTTTCTCTTACATTTCAGTTTTGAGCTAGTTTGATATTTTATTTCCATCTCCCAAAAGTGGATTTCAGTCATATTTAGCCATTTTATACACAAGGGAAATTGCAAGATTCCTCAAAGAATTCACTCACCCAAGGGTTGAGAGTGGGTTTTGACTTGAGGGATCTCATTTCCTAAATGAAACATAAGAATAGTTAGGTTTATTTACAATCACTTTTCCCTTTCTATTTATAGTAAGTTTGGTGAAATAGCCCAAATTTGGTATAAAACCCTATGTGTAGTGAACCCTAACCTCTTTTTCTATGTTTCATTTTGGTGAACCCAAATTTTGAACATTCTAACTTCTGATTTGGAGTGCATTTAAACCCTAGATCTTAGTTTTTCAAGAGATTGCATTAGGTTTGCACTAGTTGCATTACATTTAGGGTTCTTTATAATTGCATTAGTTTGCATTGCATATAGGGGTTTAAATTTTCATTCTTGCATTGTTAAATATGAAAAACACAAAAAAATGGCATTGATTTTGCATAGTCTTTGCATATTAGTGTACTTTTCATGATCCATATTCAAAAATTGAGTCAAAATTGCAAAAAGTGTCATATAGGTCACCATTTACCTTCATTTCACTTGCATCAGGTCATTAAATTTTAGAATTTTCTATCATAGGAGTTATAGTTTGAAACTAGGCACAAAAAGAACCCTGATCTGGGACCCATTCACCCCTATTGGCGAATGAGTCCCTAATCAGTCCTTCCTTGAATTTTTTGGCATATGAAACTCATTGAAAAGCACCTCAGAATCAGCAAAAAAATTTCCAAAATCCCTATCTAGGACCCATTCGCTTGTAAAGGTAAATGAGTCCCTAATTATACCTGAAACTGCCTTTTACAACATTGAAAACCTTCTTTCTGTACTTCCCAAGCTTGCTAGTAACATATATAGTATTAGTCTGGAAATTTTTAGTAACTTTTTTTTATGGATCTAGGTCAAAAACATCAATTTAGGATAGTAATTTTTGAAATCATTTCAATAACAAAAGTCATCAGATCTGAAAATGTTTACATTTTTGAAAATTTGCATTTTTGCATATAAAATGTTTATACTCATGAAAATTTGCATAAGTTGGATAAAAATACTTTTCACTTTTGCATGCACAATGTTTACATTCATAAATATTTGCATAAGTTTGATAAAAGTTCTTTTCATCTTTGGATACACCTTGTTTTTATTATTGAAGTCTTGCATACATTGGATAATAGTACTTTTTGTCTTTAGATATCCATTGTCTATATTTTTTTTAGAAGCATTGCAAAATATGGTTAAAGGTAATTCTCATTTTTGGTTAAACAATGTCAATATCCTACCTTTCTAAACATGCTAAGAAAAAGTTCAACTATATCTCTTTCCTGCTATAAAGCACCTAGGGCACGCCGAGTCACCCCATTCGTCCTCCTCCACCTATTGCTGCTCTGACTCCACTACCTTACCCTGAGATTGCTATAGAGGCATGGACTTTGAGCATTTATGCATTACATTTGTTGAGTGATCATTTGGTCATGTAGAGCCATCATGTTGCACAACCATTTGACAGTGCATCCCATCATGGTCATGCTACACCTAATACATCCTAGCATGATGGTGGTGCACCTACTACAAGAGCTCCTACTAGTACATAGCCATCAGCTCCCACTAGTACATTGTCCTCTTTGAGACATATTTGTGTGCCTCATCATTGAATGACGTGCAAAAATTTATGTTTCGGTCCTCTCTGACGGTCCATTGAGGCTCCCATAGACACATTCGACTTTGAGGTTCATGATATGCTAGATGTAGGAGTTGATAGAGCACAGAGTGGAGCATTTGCAGGAGAGACATCGACTGCCAGGGATGATATGGGAGGACCGGTAAGTCTTAAAGCAATTTCATAGTGTGTTTTATGTAAATTCTTTTATATTTTATGAAAGATATTTGTACTAATATATGTTTATGTGCTAGAAACTTTAACAGTTGTTAAAAGAGGAGCAAATGTTAGAAGTGCAGTAGGCTATGCATACTGCCATTTCATTTTCCTTAGACAATCAGTACATGGTAAATAATTTAAATTGGTATTTTAGATGTTAATCTTTGAAATCTATTATGTTTAAATATATGTACTACATATATTGATAGTCTAATGTAATCTTGTCTTTTTATGCAGCAACCTAGTTCTTATATATCCTTGTTGACTGGGTTTGACCTATTGGATGAAGTTGCACAACAGGTATATATATTTTTTATTGTCAACATTATAATTATATGTGCATGTGCATTTACATTCTTGTCATTTTTTATATAGGAAACCATCTTAGCTGATCCATCCACTATGAGACCGTCTAGTGTCATAACATCATAGAAGGTATGTGCTTATTTTATATTGCAGATCATTTACGTTTAGATAGGAGTAGATACGTGATTAGTAGATATGATATTTTGTCACCAATTATATGTTAATTTGTATCATTTTTATTTTATCTACTATGGTCCTTAGTTTGACTCAACATTGTGATGAGTGAGAGACCATTACTTTATATGAGGAATCCTGATCGTCCTAAGGGACAATCATATGTAGAACGTCTTGCACAAAAGAGATCAAGATTTGAGGTAAACAAGAATTGCATTATTGATATAATGTAGTACATGTATACCGATTTTGATGTTAAATTTGTAATTTATAAATGATGGTATATAAGTTTCTATTTACTAGTCTATCTTGTCAACCATTCACATAATCTAATTTGTGGTTTGAAATGTTATTGTGCAGGAAACTTTAGAGCATCTAACTTCTTCGAGGAGGCTCAATTTTGATGGTCCAACATAGGATTATAATATGATATAGATTGACATGTACTTAGGGTTTGATAGATCTTGAGATGGCATATATGCCACAATTTATAAAACTTGTTGTAAAACTTGTTTTGAGTAGGCATATGCCAAATTTGTATATTCACAAACACAATTATTCTACAGTTTGATATAAGAATTGATATTCAATCTAATTTGTTCCTCGTGTGCATGTCTTTCTACTTTGAATTTTCAAAATGGAATGTATAATTATCTTAGAATTGTTTAAAGTTATGATTGATAATCTATGTTATAGATTAACGAAATAACATTTTAATAGAACTTATGAATTACAATTGGTAATCCATCTATTTATTTGAGGAGATTTTTCAAACAATGAATTACCTTTTCTATTGTGCCACATTTTTCATACATGTCTACCAATACATTTTTATCAAACACTCATTTTGAGAATACCCATGATTTCAAGCTCTGTTGAATGAATTTACATTTGTCATTATTTTATTTTTTAAACTCGTGTAATGAAGTGTGTAGCTGATTTTTATTTCAAAAGAAGTTAAAATTATGAAAAGTGGGTACAACTTAATGAAATGCATTTCATGTTACAATGTCCATTTGAAAGTAATATAATCATCTTGATAAAAATCAATGTCACTTAAAATGTTCATTGAAGCATAATAACATGTAAAAGGTATAAAATCATCTTGAGTAAGAATCAATATATTCAAAAAATCAACTCAAACCCATAAAAAAAAAGGTTGTGAGAGACACCCATTACCCTTCTCTTTAACATATCTCAAAACCTAATGTGCTTGTTTTGGAACAACCCCACTGAAATTGAACTATTATGCCGAACAGGGCTCCAATTAGCCCAAATTTGCAAAAAAACTCTTTAAAACTGTTGCCCCTCCAAGATTCCTTTGGACAGTATCTCACCAGGATATAAACATCCAAATTCCATAACTATCATCCTTGTAAATGCCATCTAAGTCACTCAATCGTAAAACCCTCATTTTGCCTAGATTATAAGGGGGTTTATTGAAAGTATACATTTCCACACTTATCTCACTCAAAAAAAACCTCAAAGACATTTATAGAAGTCTACATATGCTTAATACACCTTTAGAAATTTCTACCCCAACATATTTCAATCACTAATACCCTTAAACCTCCCAATTTCACTCAAAAACTACACTTTTTGCATCTAGGGCAGCATGCTCAAACCTTGATTGACCTCCCCTACTTTCCAAAACCCTTCTAACATCTAATTCCTATCTAATTGGTCCATGAACAAACAACTTCCAATTGTTTTCCAATGAACTACAACAAGATGATTCTTGAACTTCCATCATTTGACAATAAGTTGCAATTTTGACAAGCACTGTAAAGTTACAAAGTGGTGCAACTTTCGTTCTGAAACTCATAGGACCAAACATATTGTTCCAACATGTCTAGATGGGTACGTTTACGCTAGGGATGGTACTCTTTTGCATCCAAATATGCCGAATCACTCTGAGCTACATTGGATTGACAATTTCCCTTAAGAGTCTAAAGTGCTAAAAGACAACAATCTTTGAAGGGCTATTTCTCAGAAGCTATGATGCTTATAGAATCTCCATTTGAGGCTATGGAATCATGTTGGGACCCTCTACAATAATCTCTCTCAATTTTTTCTATTTCAGAGGCATTTTCTCGCGGTGACGAGTTTTCAGTTGAGGAAAAAGTTGTCAGATGCAAGCAGTGTAAAGTTGCAAAGTGGTGCAAATTTCATTTTGCAACTCATAGGACCAAACAAAATATTCCAACATGTATGAATGGATACGTTTACACTAGGGATGGTCCTCTTTTGCACCCAAATACGCCGAATCACTTCGAGCTACATTGGATCGATGATTTCCCTTAAGAGTCCAAAGTGCTTAAATGTAGCAATATTTAAAGGGCTATTTCTCAGAAATCATGATTCCTAAAAAATCTCTATCTAAGGATATGTGATCATGTTTAGACCCTCTACAATAACCTCTCTCAGTTTCTGCTATCTCAGAGGTGTTTTCCCACGGTGACGAGTTTTTAGTTGAGGAAAAAGTTGTCAAATGCAAGCCGTGTAAAGTTGCAAAGTGGTGCAACTTTCGTTCTGCAACTTGTAGGACTAAACAGACTATTCCAACACGTCTAGATGGGTACATTTACACTAGGGATGGTCCTTTTTTGCACCCAAATATGCTGAATCAGTTTGAGGTACATTGGACCGACGATTTCCATTAAGAGTCAAAAGTGCTAAAAGGCAGCAATCTTTGAAGGGCTATTTCTTGGAAACTATGATGCCTAAAACTCTCCGTCTAAGGCTATGGGATTGTGTTGAGACCCTCTACAATAACCTCTCTTAGTTTTTTCTATCTCGGAGGCGTTTTCCCATGGTGATGAGTTTTCAGTTGAGGAAAAAGTTGTCAGATGCAAGCAGTGTAAAGTTGCAAAGTGGTACAACTTTTGTTTTGCAACTCGTAGGACCAAACAGACTGTTCCAATATTTCCAGATGGGTACGTTTACACTAGGGATGGTCTTATTTTGCACTCAAATATGCCAAATCATTCTGATTTACATTGGACTGATGATTTCCCTTACAAGTCCAAAGATCTGAAAGACAATAATATTTGAATCTCTATTTCTCAAAAACTGTGATGCATATAGACTCTCCATTTGAGGATATGGGATCATGCTGGGACTCTCTACAATAACCTCTCTCCATTTTTGCTATCTCAGAGGCATTTTCCTATGGTGATGAGTTTTAGTTAATGGAAAAAGGGTCAGATGGATGCAATGCAAAGGTGCAAAGGGGTTTAGGGTTTGTTTTGTTCCTTGTCGGTAAGTGAAAATGTGATTCATTTACTCAAATACACTTAAGTCATGAACTACACACATGAATAGAAAGTATACACATTAAAACATCTAAGTCATAAAGTATACATTGCAATACTCATAAGTGACAAAGTATACACATAAGTTGTAAAGTATACACTTGAATACATGTAAAATATACACAATATGCATGATAGTATCATTTGATAATTGCTATCAAATATAGGATTTACAAAATTCCACGTAGGAATACAACAAACGACCCTAATACATAGTCATTTCCCAGTAGGGGAAGGAAATAGAGCTCACATTGCCTTCGTGGTTGCCACTATTTTCCACAAGAGCAACATGTCGACGTTCTAGAGTGAATCACCTATACAAACCATTAAGGTATCAATCAAACTATGTACAATAGAAAAGGTGGTTAGAATAACAAATCTATATTATTCTAAACAACCTAATTGATGATGAAATGATAATGCAAACTGTAAAAGACGCTTAGAATAACCAATCTATATTATTATAATCTCTCACATACCTCTCCCAAAGGATTAGAGTTGGCTATTGTTGCACTAGGTCCATGATCCATCATGCTAGGAACATTGCAATATACTTCAAATGAGAAATCTATATTGTCACAATAGAAAATATGCTTAGATTAACAAATCTATATTATTCTAAACAACCTGAATGATGATGAAATGGTAATGCAAACTATAAAAGATGCTTAGAATAACCAATCTATATTATTCTAATATGTCACATACCTCTCCCAAAGGATCAGAGTTGGCTATTGTTGCAACAGGTCCATGATATATCGTGCTAGGAACATCACAATATACTTCAAATGAGATTCTATATTGTCACAATAGAAAAGATGCTTAGAATAACAAATCTATATTATTCTAAACAACCTGAATGATGATGAATTGGTAATGCAAACTATAAAAGATGCTTGGAATAACCAATCTATATTATTCTAAGCAACCTAAATAATGAACCTTAGTAGATAAAAAATATCAAAATGTGATGAATAATATCATACCTATCCCATACAACAAATGATTTTCTACTCAAGTATCCTTGCAGGGTCATCTCTTACCTTCAGAGTTTCCAATAATGCTTCATGATCAACACTACTAATTGCCCATAGTTTTTTTGTTTTTGGTCTAGCATGATGTCTCAATAACTTAACATTTGTTGCTATATAAACAAGGTGTGAATACATTAGAATGGTTTTGTGTTTCTCATAGTCTTCAAATGCAGGTACGCCATTCTTTCTAATCATATATGTTTGCAACCAAGTTCTGAAAACAACAACTAAACCTGTGTGATCATAACCTTTTTATCAACATTTAAATATACTTAGAATAAAAAATCTATATTATTGTAAACAACCTAAACGATGGTGAAATGGAAATGCAACCAAGTTTGAGAAACAAAAACTAAACTTGTAGGATACATGAAGCCATCATCATCTATCATCAGTTGTGTTATATTTTTCTTTCCCTGTACACATTGTGCCAACTAATAGTCTAATCCCTCTTCATTCCCCTGTGGTGCTACAACTGCATATACATGTCCTAGCTATACAAGATCTGAAAGATGATCGTAGTAAAGTGAACTTTCCATTACATCTTGTAATGAGGATTGTGCTACAAATAAAGTGGTTAGGTACTATGGAATCCATGTATCTACCCATTCACTTGACTCACACTAATCCCAATCACACTGAATACAATTCTGACGAAAACAAGCCATCTCTCATGTCCATATGGTCCATGCACTCACATCTGAGCTTCAAACTGAATGCATCTTTGAAGAATCTCTAATTGTTTGACATTCCATTCTGTCTCCCATTGTGCCCTCCTCAACCAACCAAAAAAACCTAACTTGTGAATCAAGTGTCCCTCCTTGTGATAGTGCATAAGTACACCAATCCACAATAGAACGTTCATCACTAAATATTGCACCACCTCTAATCTTCATTTGTTCCTTAACCAAAGCTCTCTTCACACATGCACCTACACTATCATGCTCACCTTTTCCATGCCCAACTTTGAAAAAACTCCAAATATGTGGTACACCCCTCTCTATATGCATCCTGCTCAACCAATAAAACATGCGAGCATTCTTGAATTTCCTTGTGTAGTTATTTGACCAAATCAATGTTGACCCATTACAATTCCTTTTTCCTGCAAGAACTCAATTTTTTTTTCAAAACAATGTTGTACAAACTCGGATGAATGAGATCTATCATCAATCATGTAAAAAATGGTACTCCCTGATTATCTTCCTATCCTCTTTTGTGCTATCAGGGGCATGCCTATATGTTATGTGGAAAAAAATAGCAATTTGAATATAATTACAATATTTTGATTGAACTTCATTTTGTGGTTGCAATGTGTAATTTTCAGAAAAATCAACTATAGATACAATAGTTCCAATGGGGAAAGAGTCCTTACACATCCTGAATTGCTGATCCAACCACTGCGACCTATGGCTATTCCTTGCATACTTATAGAAAATATTTTTCTTAAAATCTGAAATAAAATCAACAATACTTACCTCTCTTGCAACCAAATCACATCTAGAACGCTCACCTCCACTCTTCAATGCGTATTTCACTGTCTCATTTTTTTTTTCACAACAATTTTGTTACCAAAATCATGATCGCTACCCTCATGAAAGCATGTTAGAAACTTTGATAAACCACCACATTGCAAACACATTTTATTTAAACAATCATTTTTATAAAATAAGCAACCATCACCTATAATCATAAAAATAATTCTAACAACTCCTTGGATGACTTGGGAAGTTGTACTACATGATACTCCTACAAAATTTTGTCAATATACATAGTAGAACGAATATGGCATAACAATTCATGATACATTGAAAACTCAACATGGTATTTACAACATGTATTACAAACCTTAATAGGAACACAATAAAATGGTTTTCAAGACTCAAAATCCCTTTGCAAGATTTGCAAATGTGGATGTTCTTGAAAAAATTGTTAGTACAAAATTATTTGGCTACATTCCAAAAATGTTTAGGATGCGGTGTATGATCTCGATTTCCAATTCGTAACTTTAAAACATCCTTTACGTTCAGTGATACTCTAGAGTGAGAATTCCAATATTGTTCAATTTGCATCTTTACATTATCAGTTAGCTTTTTATCAACACATGGAAGCCTCCCACTAAAATCCCACATATCATTTTGAAGAGCACTATCGAGTCTTCCTCTTCTTGATAGTGCTCGATTCAATGTTTTATGATTTAAGTTAAAATCAATACAAGTTTGTCTCATTAAATGAACATTTTTAAAATGATGGCCTACTAGTGAGATTGTGATAACTCTTTGAGCAACCCTTTTATCTTTTTCCTTAGTAGTCTTTCCAATAGAGGTTAGAGCATTAAAAATATTTTTTACAATAAGACTATTTTTTTCTGAGACAAATCTTCAATTTTTTTAATAATGGTCTCATTTTGTAAATCTTAAAAGTAATTGCACAAAAATTTGGCATTGTTCGGTTAATGTCTTATTGGAAAATAATTCATTGAATAATTTCGTAGCCCACAAACGAACCATTCACTGTGACCTTTTTCCTTGAAGATTATCAATTATGTTCTCATCTATTTCAACAAACCATTTAGGGGTTCTTTTGTATTTAGGTGTTGCATAAGGTTCATTTTCAACATTTTCAACATTTTCAATAACAATATCATTTTGAAAAACATTTTCATTGTCAAAAACAATTTCATTTTCAACCACATTTTCATTTTCAACATAATTTTCAATAACAATTTCACTTTTAATAACATTTTCATTTTCAATAAAATTTTCAACAACATTTTCATTGTCAATGTTGTTCACATTTTCATTTTCAATTTGTACATTTTCAATTTCAATGTTTTCATTTTCAATTTGAATATGATGTTCAATATTTTCAATTCCTATTTCATCTTCACTTGAATTAACATTCAATGATTTGGAAGAAGCTTCAATTTGAATATTTTGCATACCTTGTCTTCTTTTCCTATGACTTTCTCTATCTTTTGCTCTATATGCTTCAATTTGATCTGCTACAAGTTTCCTTTTACCTTTTCTCTTACGCTGACTGTTGCTCCCCATTTCACAAACAAAAAAACACACACAAATGATTGGAATTCTAAAAAAAGTGTAAGAGAATCTTTAAAAAATTGAATATCATTTGATGCAAATAGAAACATGAGATTTTCATGATAGAAATAATGTAGGGACCGTTGAAATACTCAAAATGGTCCCCTTTTTTTATATATCTTACAAAACGAATATCTGTCACCTATAGTGTTATTACAATGTCATATGTTATATAATATATATTATATATCAATAAATAATATATATTATATATTATATATATTAATATATTATATATAATAATATATAATATATTAATATATAATATATAATATATTA
>VDFB02081086.1:0-16509 GCA_007258455.2 Sequoia sempervirens | reverse complement strand
TGAAAATTTTCTAAGGCAAAATGAGGAAAATGTGTTTTCAAGGTGAAATTCTCCAGACGATGAATTTGAAAGGAACTGCCTAGGTGAATTTACTCAAATTCTTCGTGAAGATGGTCTTCTTGAGCCAAAGATGAATAAAATCAAAGTTGTCAGAGCTCCAGCATGAGAAATGAATTTCTTGAAGATGCAGTTGAAGTTAATATTGTCAAAGATGATACGCCCTTGAAGAAGATGGGTTGAAAATTTGGCTAAGGCATGAAGAGTCATGAAGAAGGCAGAAGTTGGCTAGTGGAGGCGATGAACGCTTGGAAGTTAGAGCGTGAAAATCAGGTAAGTAGGATGGATTTATATTATGAAGTGTTCTAATACTTTTCTCCTTGCTTGTTTTGCAGGAGGAACACCGAGACCAAGCGAGGATAACTTAAAGTAATGAAGAAAGTACTCCAGGACTACATTTCAACTTCGAAGGAAGAAAAGTTGCGAAAAATGGCTAAGTGTTGAAGAAACATTTCCAAAACTTAAGATGGAGAAAAGAACAGAAGCTCGAGCGAAGTTGAAGAACAACGTCAAGAAAGAAGATCGAGAGCAGTGTGAACGCGTTTCAAAATTGGAATCTTCTAGAAGGATGGTGGACATTATGGCTCATTTATTACCCCACTCCTCTTGGTGGCGGTTTTTAGGGTGAATCTTGTTTAGGGCTGAGGTGGCACAATCTGGGCCATCCAGCCGATTGTAATCTGAGCCGTCCGTTGGACTTGGCCAACTATAAAAGGGGGAGTCCCCCTCATTTGTATTTCATTAGAGTTAGAATTAGTTCAGAGTTAGGATAGCAGAGAAGGAGTAGAAGGCAATTAGATAGTTGATAGTATAGTTTAGATTGAAGAGGAAGGAAAGTCTTCCCATTGAATACTTTGTAAGAAGTTGTCATGAATGCTTTCATAATAAAAGAATTTTCATTGATGGTGATATCTTCTTTGTTATGAGTAGTTGTTGAGGCTTCTTCGTCCTTCCAATTCACGTAGCATCTTGAAGTAGCTTAAAGTAAAGTAGATTTCATTTCATGCAAGTACTTAGTAATTGTGGAATGTGGTGCTCGATTTGAACAAGACTTCGTCGTCCATACCACTAGCGGGCTCGCTGACGGTGGGTTCGCCTTGCGTGGTCAACCGGAACTTTGTGAAACTTAACTTCAATTATGGTTTATATGTTGGCATGCGTTGTTGTGATGGTGTCTTCATGCTAAATCGCGTGATCTCGAACATCTTGAGTCACCTCTAAAGGTGCACGGTTCACCATGAAGCTGCAGTGAGGCAAAAAGCGGACTTGGTTGAACCGAGAATTGATCGTCGTGTTCCACGCCTTAGAGTAGAACATAAACTTCTTAGGCCCTACAACCCATTTAATTTCAGGTCATTTCCAGTTAGAATTAGGAAACTCTCGTGCTCACTTGCTAAATCATTCGAATTACATAAAAGCCCTCACCGTCACCGGGTCAACTGTCGAACAATTGTAAGTCCCCTTGAAATACCAGCAAAATCACATCGAGCCAACCGAGTCTATTAGCATTATCGAGAACCTTAGGTTGAAAGCATGATCTTACTCTGCAATCTTAGCATGTGAATACTTTGTTCAAGAGAGGATAGAGTATCCGTTGGAAACTTTATACGTGTTAGTGCGGTTTCAAAACCAATCAACAAGTATATTATTGGAGATGGTGGGTATCCATTGTTGAAATGGTTAATTACACCTTTCAGCGGAGGTCTAACAAGTAGTCAGAGGGAATACAATTTTAAGTTGTCATCAACACGTATTGTGGTAGAGCTTGCATTTGGAAGGCTAAAAAAAATGTGGTGGATTTTGGAATCCAAAATGTGGCATCCAAATTTGGAAGTGCTTCTGAAAACCATTATTTGTTGTTGTATATTGCATAATATGACATTAGATGTTGTGCAAGGTGAAGATGATCCATGTGATGATGCTTTTGTAGATAATGGAACAAATATGCCAACCAATGAGTTAGCTGATCCAGTTGCAACAAGTGCTCGAGAAGCATTAATGACTTTTGTAAATGGTGATTTGAATAATGTAAATAGTGATTAATTACTATCTTTTAAATTGTCTTTTAGTTGTTTACTATGCATTGTCCTTTCATGGACTTGTACTTTATGGATTATCTCTCATGCCTTATACACATCATTTAATTGTAAGGCATAAGAATACTGTTAAATTATTCTAAGTTTAAAAATTGTAATCCACTTTTACAAGGAACCATTGAGGCTGGTAATAAGCACATTGGAATATCAGTTCTCCTTTACATAGAAAATTAACCGTGCTGCTCTCAAGGTGTTCTTCTTATGGTGTTCTCCTTAAAATCAACTATTTAACTTTTCATGAGGCTATTGGTGAAATAAACTGCAGATCTTTTCTGTCAATTTAAGGCAGTAGCAGTAGACCAATGAAGATAGATATGGTGTTTTTGATTGCTAAACATAAATTGCAAATCATATCACATGTTGCTGCTAATAAATATTTGGCACTTTTCTGCTACTAATTTTATTTTGAATTTGAAAAGTGGTTTCATGTTTTATTTGTGGTGTCTATAGATTCATTTCAATTAAAATTGTACCTACCTAAATTTTTTAAGGATTTAGGAACCATAAAGGCTTCAAGGTAAGTTTGAAGGTGTTAATTCTGATCTTTTATTTTTTTGCATTAGCACCAAACATCTTTCTAAACTACAATTGCTAGTTTTTTGGGGGCCTTAAGGGGATTAAACTTTTATTCTCTGGTTTTTAGGGAGCATCTAGCCCCTGGGGCTTAAACCTGGGTGGTTCGCACTTCGATGCTCTATCTCAATTGTTGCACCTAGCCATGGACACAGTGTTTAGTTAGTGGCATGAGAATATTCTAAAACAATAGGTGTTGATTCCCTTGGGTTATTGACATGCAGAACCAATTTGGTGTTGATGTAATTATGTTAACTAATGTTAAGACTAAAAGCAATATATAAATATCTTCTTCCAGAGTGACTTCTTATGGATTAACAATTTGCTTTCCCTGAACAATGATGATCAAATGTAATTCCTATCATTATTTAGAGTCAAATATCATTCCATTGGTAACAAATGTTGTATTCTTGAGTTGTACTTTTTCCTTCAATGTTATCTATCAATTGTTATAGCTCTTTCATACTTCCATGTATTCTATTGTAGAGATATATGCTCTTCTTCAAAATATGATTCATGGACATGGCTTTGTTTGAGTGGTTGGGCCTTGGCTCAATAATGGGTTTTAGATGTTCTTGCATAACTCATGCGAGTATTTTGAGATCTGGCTTAAGGCAGATACTTTGAACAAGAACATTGAGCTTGAGAAATTTCAAGTGTTGCAACTTATACTGTATTGTAATTGAGATAGAGCTAGTAGACATCCTCTTTTAAAATAGGAGTGATTATCTCTTTTCTGTGTTTTTTCAAGTTTATAGAGTAGAGATTATGAAGCCAACAGTTATTCCAAAAAATAAAAATTCTGAAGGATTCTGTGTAATCAATTCATTGGATCAGGTGTTAGATTTTTTTTTTGAATGATATGTCCAATGGCACAAACTTAGGACAACTTTATAATTGTGCAATATAACCAGTATTATCACAATTGATGCAAAAGAGTCAAACAAACAAAACTGGTAACCACTGAAAATAATGCTAGACTCATCACTGAAAACAGGCGAAACCTTTGCATATCAAAAAAACATAACTTACACTAACTGCTGCATGCAGATCTGCTTCACTGGCTGCTTTAAGTTTTGCAGATGTATCATTCACCAACTGTCCAATATGTTGCCTAGTCTTATGCCTGCCCATCATAGTAAGGCACCATAAAAGATAAGTAATCATAGCAACACTCTATATAAATCTTGTGCAGGATGGTAAGAATTTATAAAGAGAATATCAAATCAACCATCTAGGAATTAATTGCAAATCCACAGCGAAAATATTAGCAGCTTTGAACTTAAAAGGGCAGAAAAATAAAATGCACAAAATGAAATATGTGAAGCTCAATTACATTGCATTCAAATTTGAATTACAAAATGGTTTAAGGCCACTTTGGACGTACATAAAATGTTAACTGAACATGGTATAGAAAAAAGGTAAAGCCATAACGAAGATAAGTCATAAATGAATTATTATATATGAAGTTTCAGCAAATACTATTGAATTTTACATGGCAGTGGGATTGAAGTATTTATACTTCCAGAAAGAATTAAAATCCAGTTGTAACTTATCAAATGTGAAATATTTGATATATACAAATATTTTAGATAAACTAGTTAAAAAGTGATGAATATACCATCTAATTTAAGACGAAGAGTTGGGATTGACTTAGCTGTTGGAATAAATATTAAGGATAACAATATATTTATAAGAATAATATTTCTAAAAAATATTGATAATAAAATAATGTTGGACATAATATACACAAACCTTTTATATTAATTGACCTTCCACTCATCTATGGTGTACCCATTGCACACCAATCCTCAGTTGTAAGTAACTTGTTGACATAGAAAAAATTGCAATAGAAGATGATAACAAATTTAATAAAATAGATATACACACAAACATAATCAAATACCATCATGTAGTTTTCAATTGATTAAAATATTTCTTTTTTTATTGTGAAATAAAAAAATATTTAAAAATATTAAAAATAAAATTCATGAGAACACTAGCTTCCTTAAATTGCGGAGGTTAATGTTTAAGTTGTGCCACACTTCATCAGATCACCACCTTCCTTAAAATTTGGAGCTTAACATTTTAAGCTTGGATAATGCTAGTAAGTTCATGGGACTGCCAGCGTTAAAAAATTCCTAAAAACTCTCAGTAGCACTCACTGAGATTTTTGAACAAGCGCCTTCCCATGGGATCCCACCCTAAGTAATCTAACTACCAGTGATTTCAGCCAATTACTCCATACAATATCTTCCTATGTTGGGCCCACAGGGTAGAGACGGGGCAGGAATAATTCCCAACATATGAGAAAATACTTTCCGAAACAGGTGAGAGCATATATATTACATGGAAGGTGGAGTGGATGGACACTACTACAACATATGGTCCTCAGAAGACTGTTACAGAGGAAAAGAGGGAAGGCAATGCATAAATCAATAAAACAGTAAGATTGGAACCTAATCCCTTTTTCACAATACAGTAAGAGGGATTTTATTTCTTCTTTGAAAGCTTATGCATACGTTATAAAGAATATTTGATGAACATACATATTTTTATATAAATTATTGTACATGAAGATTCTATTATTTGAATTTGGTAGACTGAAATATATATTCACTTTTGTGTACCCCTGATGCACTAGCAGTCCAAAAGTGCATAATGCAATAAAAGGAAATAACCAATTGGAACAAGATCTGCATACATGTATGTAGAAACTGTCACTCTACACTTCCAAATCTAAAAGTGCTAAATACATGATCAAAGGCAATATCAAATGTCAATCAAGGGCTTTCATACTTCATGTTACAACAATGTCATCAATAGACTTAAAAGCTCTTCGTACTTGGGGCAAACTGCATGAAAACTGTAAGACATCATCTGTTCTATTAGTCAACATGATGAATAAAGCCAAAAGCAACTTTTTAGAATTTTGGAGAGGGTATGAGCTCCTATTTTTAAATCCCCAGATGATCCCATGAAAGGTGACAAATTATGGAAATAATAAACATGAATCTTCCTCTATTGAATCAGGAGCATTTACTATTTTGGAGGAAAAGTAGCTGCTAATAAAGGGGGGAAGCCAAAGGTGTGCTTCAACTGCTCAAGATATTTTATTGTCACAATAACATATGCTTTCATTTTCCAATTGCATTTCTGATTAGTGAACACAACATTGGCAATGGTTACATGGACGAAGTGCTAATTTTCTCTGTGAACCTAAGTTCGATTTATTCCAGAATGTAGTGAAACAAATTTAGAAACAAATCACCATAAAGAAGCTATCATTTGGGAAAAATATAATTCCTAAATTATTTAAATCAAATCTACGAAGTTCTAGCTGCTCCTTCCCTATACTACTCAAAGTTTACTCCCAAAAAGCAATTATGGATACGATTCTAATTTTTTCTGTTATCTTATTTCAGAGTTTTCATGGGATCGCCTGAACAGTGAAACTGGGTGCAATGTGCCCACATTGGGGCTGCATCCACATTGCAGTCAATGGAGCTCATATTATGATATCCATGAGACTAATTCATCACAAAGAGATCCTGAAATTTATGAGAAGAACCATGGTAAAAGCTAAAGCTATAAAACAAAGTTGAAAAAAGTTTCATCCTTAAGAAATATATACCAAGTTTAGTTGTAGTTGTGCTGAAAGGCAAAATGGTTGAAATGTGCACTCTGGCATTTAGGATCAAAGTAGATGCACTATCCAATTTCATAACTGTCATTTGACCATCAGCCTGAGGATGGATACTCATTGACATGGTTAGGTTGTACCCATCATAGATTTTAAAAAATCCATTTTGTGCATATCCTGCAATCATTGCATTACATGAGATAACCCCTCTTTGAGGCATTTTGTCAAGCAGTTCCGTGCCTTTTCTATGCTTCCACATTTTGCATAGATGTCTACTAGAGCATTCCCAACTGTAATATTTAAAAAAATCCTCCTTTCATGATGCTTTGATGGATGCCCATACCCTGTTCCAAAGCTCCCATATTGGCATAGGCAGGGAGGGAACTCGAAGGTTGTGGAATTTGGCTTTACACCTGCCAATTGCATATGCTTGAAAGTTTCTAAAGCCTTTTTAACAAATCCATTTTTTACATATCCTGCAATCATTATAGTCCATGAGATGACATCTTTTTAAGATATTCTGTCAAACAGTTCATGTGCCTTGTTAATGCTTCCACTTTTTGCATGCATGTCTACTAGGGCAGTTGTGACTATAATACCTGACAAAGTTCCTGTATCCTTTATTCTTTGATGGATGTACATATTGTTCCAAAGCTCCCATTTTGGCAAGGGCAGGGAGGATGCTAGTAAAGGTTCTAGAATTTGGCTTTAAACCTGACAATTGCATTTGCTTGGAATTTTCTAAAGCAGGAAATTTATTAATTATTTATAAACTAGGAAACAGGTAGAGGTTAGAGAAAAATTCAGTTTATTAATTATTTACAGTAACTTGCAATTTGAAACCAAGAAGAATAGGCATCTCAATCTCTAATCAATTTATTTCTTCTATTCATATCACTCTAACTCTAAAAAAGTTTCATCTGATCCCTCTCAAATGTAGACCAATGATGATTGATGTGCAACCTCAGAAAATAGGGTTCCACAGGTGGGTTCCAAGGTTCCAATTCCCATACCCTTGGAGAGGGAGTAGCCATTGATTGTGAAGTGGTGTGAACCGTTTACGGTATCTGTAATTGACGTAGAAGTTGTAGTGGGTGAAGCCGCAGAGGAAGAGCAGGAATTTGAAGGAGCTGCTGATCCTCCTGCAAGGCCCCCTCCTTGGCCTCTGCAGGGCTTCGGCACCACCATTATATTTACAGCTGGAATTTTTTTATTCTTTGATATGGGTGAGAGATTTTTCAAACTGTTTGTTCAAATTTATATAGGCTGTCTTTGAGGCACCTTGTCAAACACTTCAAGTGCCTTGTCTATGCTTCCACGTTTTGCATACATGTCTACCCAGGCAGTTGCAACTACAACATATGGAAAAATTCCTCTATCCTTTATGCTTTGATGGATGTCCATACCTTGTTCCAAAACCCCCATTTTTTCACAGGCAAGGAGAATGGTAGCAAAGGTTATGGAGTCTGGATTTACACCTGCCAATTGCATTCGCTTGAAAGTTTCTCAGACTTTGGCCATCCTTTTGATTCAGCATGGCAGAAAATTGGTGGAAACCCTATCGTGGTGGATGAGAAGCCGAGCCTTGCGCAACCGCCAAGCCACAAGCAGTAGCAACAGGGGTGGAGATGAGAAGAGCACAGGGGCAAGCAAAAAGAGGAAGTCGGCAAAGATTAAATGGTCCAGATGAAAACAATCATCTCCATCCTCCCTCGACCAGTCTGCACCGTAGATGCATTAATTCAGCTTGCTACACTTCAAATTGGATACGCCTTCGGCATAAAATATATATGTGAATTCACAAATCTATTAGATATCTCACCAGCATAGAGATGTGAAGCAACATTAGAAATAGCTAACCATAAATGAGACAAAGTCTACATACATTTATATAAAATTACATTCAGATTTCAGAACATCTAATTTAATCTGAAATGGTTGACTTGACATAGACAAAAGATAATATGATTATCCAAACAAGAGAATTATATAAAATGACAAAGGTAATTGTGAGCCCTCCTCTCCCATTTCCTACTAGTCAAGCATCTTTTCATTTATTTTAAGTATTCCCTTCTGTTTTTTCTGTTTTCTAATTTTTCATTTCCTATATATGCAGGTTTTGTGAAAACAATTCAATGGAATGCCTATGTTATCATAAAATAGATCTTTGACAGATACCTCAACAGTGTATACGAGCAGTGATCTGCATTGCACTCTACATCTAATTTTATGAAGCCAACAGCATGGTCCAGGCAAGCCTATTTTTCAGATTGCTCCATTTAACATCACCAATAATCTCTGCAAGAACATTGTCCCTGTTTAAAATGATGGAAACGGCTCGCATCTCTCACAACAATTTCTCTTGCAACAATCTTGGAGATAAATTTTGTTGCAGTGTGACAATCAACACATACTCGAAGGTTTTTAACAACTCTAATAGTTGTTCCAAGGGGTGTGTTTAACAAACCAAACGCAATTGCCAACTTTTCACTATGATGGCAGAGAAATAACTCTTTTTCCTCCTCTTCCACAGCATTAAGTAAACGTCTTGAATCTGGAAAATACCCTGCTGCCTTCATCTCCCAAGCCAATTTCTCCAACTTTGCATAAATCTCCTTTGTTTGTGGATGCGATTTATCTCCTACACAAAAAGCATGTACCATTTTATGACTTTCAATCCAACTACATCCAGGGATCTTTTTAATTCCTCTATCTTTCATCAATCTCCTTACCATTTGAACCTCATCCCACCTGCCCACTTCTGCATAGATGTTTGAAAGAAGAACATAAGTTGCAGCATTTTGAGGATCCAAATCAAAAAGCAGCATTGATGTAAATACTCCTAAACCTATATTCATATGTGATCTACAGGCACCAAGAAAACACATCCACACAACCACCACAGATTTAACTGGCATTTTGGTGATAAAATCTAGGGTGTCCTCAAGATAGCCAGCACGGGCAAGAAGGTCAACCATGCATACATAATGATCAACTATAGGTGTAATGCAATATGGGTTACTCATGTGGTTGAAGTATGCACAGCCCTCATCCACTAAACCTGCATGGCTGCATGCACATAGAACACAAGCAAAGCTTACAATGTTAGGATATATTCCAGAGTGCTTCATTAATTCAAACATTTTAAAAGCATCCTTGTATAATCCATTTTGCGCATATCCTGCAATAATTGCATTCCATGAGATGACATCTTTTTCAGGCATTCTATCAAACAGTTCACGTGCCTTGTCCATGCTTCCACATTTTGCATACATGTCTATCAGGGCGGTTGCAACTACAACATCTGATAAAATTTCTCTATCATTTATGCTTTGATGGATGTCCATACCCTGTTCCAGAGCTCCCATTTTGGCACAGGCAGGGAGGATGCTGGCAAAGGTTGTGGAATCTGGTTTTACACCTGCCAATTGCATTTGCTTGAAAGTTTCTAACGCCTTCTCAACAAATCCATTTTGTGCATATCCTGCAATCATTGCAGTCCATGAGACCACATCTCTTTGAGACATCGTGTCAAACAATTCACGTGCCTTGTCCATGTTTCCACATTTTGCATACATGTCAACCAGGGCATTTGGAAGTAAAACACCTGACAAAATTCCTCTATCCGTAATGCTTTTATGGATGTCCATACCCTGTTCCAAAGCTCCCATTTTTGCACAGGCAGGGAGGATGCTGGTAAAGGTTGCGGAATTTGGCTTTACGCCTGCCAATTCCATTTGCTTGAAAGTGGCTAAAGCCTTT
The DNA here is from genome assembly GCA_007258455.2 of Sequoia sempervirens. Taxonomy (NCBI): domain Eukaryota; kingdom Viridiplantae; phylum Streptophyta; class Pinopsida; order Cupressales; family Cupressaceae; genus Sequoia; species Sequoia sempervirens. The sequence goes on along the minus strand of VDFB02081086.1, from coordinate 6,378 downwards.
TCGACAAATCCATTTTGTGCATATCCTGCAATCATTGCAGTCCACGAGACAACATTTCTTTGAGGCATTATGTCAAACAGTTCACATGCCTTGTCTATTCTTCCACATTTTGCATACATGTCTACCAGAGCAGTTGCAACTACAACATCTGACAAAATTGCTTTATCATTCATGCTTTGATGGATGTCCATACCCTGTTCCAAAGCTCTCATTTTAGCACAGGCAGGTAGGATAGTGGCAATGGTCGTGGAATTTGGCTTCACACCTGCCAATTGCATTTGCTTGAAAGTTTCTAAAGCCTTTTCAACAAATCCATTTTGTGCATATCCTGCAATCATTGCAGTCCACGAGACCACATTTCTTTGAGGCAATCTGTCAAATACTTCTCGTGCCTTGTCTATGCTTCCACATTTTGCATACATGTCTACCAGGGCAGTGGAAACTACGTTTGACAAAATTCCCCTATCCTTTATGCTTTGATGAATGTCCATACCCTGTTCCAAAGCTCCCATTTTGGCACAGGCGGGGAGCACGCTGGCAAATGTAACCTGATCGGGTTGGAGACCTGTTTGTTGCATATGGCGAAATAGTGTGACCGCCTCTTGAGGATACCCATGTCTTCTGTACGCTGAAATAATCGTATTCCATGAGACACTATCTCGTTCTTTCATGTGGTCAAAGACTTTTCGAGCATCAACCAAACTTCCGCACTTCACATACAAGCATATAAGCTTATTATGAAAAGTTGTGCGTGTAGCAAAAGTAAAACGCCTGTGAGCGATAAAAGAACGAATTGTTTTCCCATGTGAAAGCGCGTCCTTGAGAAAACATGTCTGCAAAAATATAGAATTGTTTTCAGGGGGGTTGTGTGTAGTCGGCAGAATGTGCAGCGCCTCCTTCAACATAGTCCTGTGAGATTGAGATGAGTAGTGAATGGCAGTGGCATTTTATGACCGTAATTGGTGCTTGGAACATGTGGAATGTTATTCAGTCTACGCCTTCCACAATGCCAGTGGTAAGCCAGAGAGCGTTTTACCTTGAAGCAGAGATGATAGCAGACAATGGGTCAATGAGTTTGACTCGAACTACATAGTTGAATTCTGATAGTAATATTACAAGGATAGCAGACAATCAAACTTATAAAAAAATTCTTTCCTCAATTTCAAGCTAGTTATGTGCTGAAGGTTTTGCAAATGGGGTAACAACTCAAGCAGGCTTAACCTTGGAGAAAACTCCCTGGTTAAGCGCGCTTGAGCTGGAGCAGTACTGGGATGGGTGACCTCCCGGGACGGACCAGTGCTTCACCTTGTGAGCATCACCTAGATGCAATGAGTGCTAAGTGGACCATTCATATCATGAGAGATGGGTTCTTGTTGAACCACTACTCATGAAACATGGGTCAATGAGTTTGACCTGGAACTACACGGTTGAATCCTGATAGCAATATCATAATTTGACACGTTGTGGAAAAATACCTCCTACTTATCAATTGATGAGCTAAAGGGGCTCTATTATGAATGGTTCATAAGGCACAACACTTGCTGAAGGTTTTGCAAATGGGGTAACAACTCAAGCGGGCTTAACCTTGGAGAAAACTCCCTGGTTAAGCGCGCTTGAGCTGGAGCAGTACTGGGATGGGTGACCTCCCGGGACGGACCAGTGCTTCACCTCTATGAGCATCACCTAGATGCAATGAGTGCTAAGTGGACCATTCGATATCATGAGAGATGGGTTCTTGTTGAACCACTACTCATGAAACATGGGTCAATGAGTTTGACTCGAAACTACACGGTTGATTCTCGATAGCAATATCATAATTTGAGACGGCTGTGGAAAAATACCTCCTACTTATCAACATTAGTGCTCCCCGCATGCTTTTACTCGAACATTTATGAGAAAAGGAAAGTCACGAAGATAGGCACTTTCAAAACAAATTCATGGTGAATACAATTAAAACAGCATTCTATTTGCAATGCATTTAGCGATATTAATAGTTGTAAATAGGAATTTAATATCATTAGCGAGGGCGTGATATATTCCTAAAGAAAAGTGATATTTTCTCTTGTTGTATGATGAAGTATGCCTTTGAGTTGTTTCTTTCAGCTGTTTTAAGCTGATTTGTTCCTTATTACTCTTTGTAATGTTTTGTTTTAGTTGTATTCAGTCATAAATTTGTTACTATCAAACTACTAGACTTGGAAATGTTATCTTTGGGCTTTCGTTTCCTCTTGCATATTCTTTTCTATTATTAATATATGCATTTTTCTAATAAAGCGTTCAGAGTAAAAACGTGGGAATACTAATGTTGTTTAATACACATATAACTACATCAAATCTAGGAAATAAAATTTTAAAAAAGTTTGATTGTGATCCATAATGATATTACTCTAACACTTATTACCACTCTAAGCTTTTACATTGCTACATTTATTAAGGAATATTATGTTTGTTAATGAATATGATATTTAATAGGAAATAGGGGAGAGGGGAGAGGGGAGAGGGCTTAATGGTGCTACATTTTAATTTTGGAGGTGTTCATAGACAATTCTGTGCAATGTCATCTTTCTAAAATATGGTGGTGAACAACCTAAGCTTTCATGAAATAAAATATTTTATTTCTAACTTTAAATAAAACATAATTATTCAGTCATATAATGCTTATTAAAAAATATAAAATGAATGTTTGATTTATGGAGAAGAGAAATGGTTGAACCACAAGTACATGAGTTGTCAAAAACCTTTCACATATAGTCAACACATGCTTTTGCATTTTATTAACACTTGAATCCTTAATCATAGAACTATAAGATGAATCTTATATGAAGCTCTTATGATTCACTAAAACCATGGGGAAAAGGGTAATCCTAATGAAAGTATAGAGTTTGAGTTTGATTTGTTGATTGGTGTAGCTTTCCCACTCATATGCTCCTTCTTGGTTGATGTAGGAGAACTTCGATTGCTATTGGAATGACCTTGAATAACACTTGTTAAATTCATTGTGATACAATATTAAGGGCGATTAATACTTATCATCTCCATGAACATAGTATGTTGCTTGGGCAAGGGATTTAATTATTATTTCTCAAATGTCTTTGCCTCTTTAATTCCCTCTTTTTCCTTTCAATCTATTTTTCATTTTTATCTTATTTTCAGTGTGCCCTTTGTATCTCCTTTTCATATTCCTCCCTCTCCTTTGTTGAGTTTTGAGGTGCTTATTTGCATGATATTGAATTTTTCTTTCCAATTTTTCTTTCTCCTCCTTTTCTCTATAGATAATTATTATTTTCTTTCTCTCCTCAATTTGTTCTTTCTTTCAATATTTCAATTACTACATTTCTTTCTTCATTTCCTCTTGCTCCATTAATAACTTCATGTAATCATATGCAACTTATTAAGTTGAAATTACCAACTGAGTCAAATTTCATTGTCCACTTGAGTGTTTGATGTATCCTTCACTACATGGGTATAAATTTTAAGGAACTACCTAATGTTGGAATTGCTATGGCCACCAAATGGCTAGTTAAATTCTTTGTCAATTTCACCATGCCCTTTGATAAAATTTGGCCCCAAATCCTTAATTCCTCCTAATTCTCTAAAACTCTCCCCTACTTCCTAATCTCCATAATAGGCATAGAAGTGTGTCACTTGAGATACATTCATTATTTTTCATATAGATGGAAATGAAAGAATTTGTTCATCAATATTATTAAGGAATTCAAAGTTTCATAGCCCCCTCCACCAACCATGATGGTTGGGTTGGATTAGAGGGAAGACTAAGTGTAATATCCCTTGCTGGAAAATTATATCAAATTTTGAAATAATAACAATAACCCAACTCAAATTTGTAAATTACATAAAATTAATGAAATCGAGTAATGAGATAAACTTCACCAAAATGAGCAATTCCAACACAAAAGGCATGAAACTAAAATGTGATGATATATACCATGGAAATACATCAAATTTGCTGTCATAAACAAGAGCTAACAACAAACTACAACTGCAGCAAAATACATCGAGTAACCTCACAAAAGCAAGACAAAATATGCACCAAACAGATGTCAAACTCATCACAACTCATCAAACCAAACTCTAATAATCTGACTAGCAATATTACATCAAGATATGATTTTGATACAAATATATATGTTGCAATCTACAACAAAAATAAATTGAAATCCATAGCTCACTTATCCTCAAAACTACACCTATAAACAAAATGAATTGCAAACTCCAATTGGAAGCTTTTTAGCAGAATGGCAATCTCTAGATGAAATTGCACCTAGAGACCCTCAGAACCACTATCTTTGAGTCTCAATCCCCTTGGTTTACCAGCCTCAGAGATTCTTTATTCATTGGTTTACCAACCTTTGAAGAAAATCACAACCCTATGAGAGAAAACAATGCATAGAATGAATGAGTGAAAAATCAAATTTTTTCTTTTAATGCAAACCACATGCAAAAGGAAAACTTTGGCGCCAAAATCCCATGCCCAAAATGAGGATGCCTGCATTCCAAGGAAGAAACTCCTTTTTTCCAAGTGTGCTTTCACATAACTCCACTCCAAACTTGATTTTCCAAATTCAACTATTGGCATGCACCCAATTAAAGCCAATTTCCATAACAAATGCACTTTCCAACTTGGTCCCACAAAAATTTTATAAATATTTATAATTTTAATATTTATTTGCCCAAATTATGTAAATGTGATCAAGACAATATAAATATTAATTTTATTCTTTTTCTCAATATCCCTTGTGATCCTTCTTGACTTATTATTTTGGGATGGTGGAAATTTATTGTTTTTAGTAAGTTCTATTTTTGGAAAAGGGACATGAAAAATCCCCCCTTCCAAAAATTTCTTTCCCTCGAGCAATTACAACCATAATGCTCCATAATCCTTATGCCACAATGGTCAAACATGCCAGAATACATATTAAGCCCTGATCCTATTCATGTGAAGAGTTGCACTCTTTGCCAAAGAATATTGTGCCAAAATGAGGAGCTCAAATTCATTTGTTCCATTGCTATGAATCTAAAAATAAAATCTATGCAATCTAAACTCTTGGATGTGCAAGTAATTGATGGATTCGTTCTCATACTCCCATTGAAACTCATCTTCCCACGAAGGTTTAATAATCTTGCCAAATGCACTAGTATGAGATGAGACAAACCTGTAACTCCTGAAACTTTTCCCAATGATACAAATCTAATTTTTGTAGCTTGTGTGACTGATATAAGATATAATGCACTTTCCATTATAGAAAGTATAAATTTGGGAAATAGATTCTTCTCTTACCTTCCCAGTACTAGAATATTCAATCCAGAAATGTGTAGCAAAAAGCCCATACTTTACCTCAACTTGAGAGATATTTCCTTCAACTTCATGGACTGATCTATGGTATCCAAAGTACAGTAAAGGAGTGAAAAATAGCATCATACAACAACAACATACATAGCACAATTCTCCCAAGTCTGAATTTGCAAGCAACAACCCATCTGTACTTAGTTGTTCTTCTTGAGACTATTTGCAAGCACAAACATATCACCCCATTTTTGTGACTCATCATTTTGAATATTTTTCCAAGGAATACCATACATTTTCAAGTACACCCAAGCAATCAACATGTTATATAATCCCCAATACATATAAATCCCATCAAATACTCATAGAATCTTCAAATCACACAATATTGCAAAAATTGTTCTACTCCAAACTGAAAAACTAAATCTGACCCATACATATAAATCCCAAGTTTGAATTTGCAAGCAACAACTCATTTGTATTGAATTTTTTCTTCCTAAAACTATCTGCAAGCACAAACTTGTCACCCCATTTTTGTGACTCATCACTCTGAATATTTTTCCAAGGAATACCATACATTTTTAGGTACACCCAAGAAAGAAACATGTTATAATCCCCAATACATATAAATCTCATCAAATCTCATAGAATCTCCAAATCACACAATATTGCCAACATTGCTCAGCTCCAAATTGAAAAACTAAAGTCACAACTTCTAAAGCTGATATGAATTGGGAAAATAACAATAATAAATGATCTACAAGAGCATAAAATTTATCTACAATAGCAACACATTCTCAAATACATAAAACCCATAAATCTTCACACAACTTCATTGGATACCTACAGACAACACGTGCACATACTGCACTACAAGAACAACTTCCCTGTATCTTCTCCAAATAAGTGTTATGATGGGTGGATTAGTGCTCTCTATATTACATACCTTCTTCTAACATCATCAAGCAAGGATGCTTCCCCCAAACACACCAATCTATAGTTGTTCATAACCGAATTTACTAAAATCAACAACATGCAACTGATGTACAACTACCAAAATGACAAACCTGAGT